>JAODAL010000684.1:0-283711 GCA_025379985.1 Phyllomedusa bahiana
AATTTCTTTTGACACATTCCTGTATGTATGACTGAGAAAAGAAACAGCCAGCCAGGGTAAAGTGGTGCCTGAGCCAGACCTGTCATATTGGCACTATACTGCACCTGTATGTATGACCTGCAGAAGAACAGCCAGACCAGGGAAAAGGTGGTGCCTGAGCCAGACTTGTGGTATTGGGACTACACTGTGCCTGTATGTATGACCTGCAGAAGAACAGCCAGACCGGGGTAAAGGTGGTGCCTGAGCCTGAGTTGTCGTATTGGCACTACACATGCCCTGTAATGTATGACCTGCAGAAGAACAGCCAGACCAGGGTAAAGGTGGTGACCTGAGCCAGACTTGTGGTATTGGTTCTACACTGCCCTGTATGTATGACCTGCAGAAGAACAGCCAGACCAGGGTAAAGGTGGTGCCTGAGCCAGACTTGTGGTATTGGTTCTACACTGCCCTGTATGTATGACCTGCAGAAGAACAGCCAGACCAGGGTAAAGGTGGTGCCTGAGCCAGACTTGTGGTATTGGTTCTACACTGCCCTGTATGTTGACTGCAGAGAACAGCCAGACCAGGGTAAAGGTGGTGCCTGAGCCAGACTTGTGGTATTGGCACTAGACTGCGCCTGTATGTATGACCTGCAGAAGAACAGCCAGACCAGGGTAAAGGTGGTGCCTGAGCCAGACTTGTGGTATTGGCACTAGACTGCGCCTGTAGGTATGACCTGCAGAAGAACAGCCAGACTTGGGTAAAGGTGGTGCCTGAGCCAGACTTGTGGTATTGGCACTACCCTGTATGTATGACCTGCAGAAGAACAGCCAGACCAGGGTAAAGGTGGTGCCTGAACCAGACTTGTGGTATTGGCACTACACTGCGCCTGTATGTATGACCTGCAGAATAAAAGATTCATACGTTCTGGTGCATTCTACACTGCCTTAAAACTATTTAGAACTGGCCTGTCGGCGCCAACGTTCATACATGTCGCTCTATGTGTAGTCAGTATTTTTGGAGTCGCATGTATATAGTAGCTATACATAAAAAGGTATGCATAAAAACTATACGTAATATTTTCACAAAATCTTTTGGTTGGGTTCACACTTTGTGTTACTGTATGCTTTTTTGTTGAATACAGGTAGTTTTTTAACTTCAGCTACTTTATACTGGAGTTAAAGGGATATTTCAAGAGTTGTAAAAGCTCGTTTGTCTGTAAGGGCATAATTAGAAGTAGAAGAAAAGGATCATACTTACCCCCCAGACGCTCCTGTTCAGTCATGGCGGCCATCATGTTCATCCTGTCTGTATCTGTAAACGTTCAGCCTTCACGTGACAGGTGCAGCCAATAACAATACATTTTTCTAGTCTTTTAGGGCTATTGTCTATTAGAGACATCGAGTCATTTAGGTTTTATTTTTATTAATATTAAAAGTTATGTTTTAGGACTTACCTCCTCTGTGGGATTTGACAATTGTTGGTCTAGAGGTCTTACTTCAAAGACATTACTAGTCTTTGTCTATTTCGGTGTTGCAGCCAATAACAAGCCACAGCAGTCACGTGCATTTGACATCATGGCCTATAATCGGCTGCACCGGTCTCACGTGAACGATGAACGTTCACAAATACAGCCAGGATGAATGGGATGACCGCCATGACTGAACAGGAGCGTCTGGGAGGTAAGTATGATCACTTTCTTCTTTTTTAATTATTCCCTGACAGACAAACGAGCTTATACAACTCTTGGAATACCCCTTTAATTACAAAACAAAACACGCATACAATAACGCGACCTGTGAACCCAGCCGAAGTTCATTTTTGTTGTGTTTTTGATGCGTATCTCAGCTCATGAAGAATACACATTTGGGGAGGGGGGGTTAGTGCAAGTGGTTTTGTATTTAACTTTAATTTGAAGCACATGTAAAATTGGTGTTAATTAAAAAACGCGTACGTTTTTTAATTGCTGGCACTTTTGTTGCATTTTTCAACTGCAACATTTGACTCCACCCTATGTTCTTCAGCCCCGGGCCACTCTGTGTGATTATCTGTAATTTTTTTATCTAAATTCTGATTTGCAATAGTTTTATAATGTGCTCTTCCTGTTGACCCCCTGCTTGTACCCTTTATTAAATTAACTGGATTTCTCTGTTCCTTCTCTGCGGGAATATGACTGCCTTATATTGACAGTATTGATTTGGCTTTACAGGGTCTTTTTTTTAATACATGTATCATTGTAACTGTAGACTGCTCGTTGGGTGCTGTAATAAACTGAGAAGAAAGCAGGAGACCTCTTATTACAGGATATATCATTATAATAGGGAACTGTCAGAGATTTCTGTGCTGTGTACTATAATTCATTTTATACGCATCAACCACTCTTTTAGTTGAATCCTTCTTTATGGGCTTGTCATATTTTGTCACTATTACACCACATATAATGACTGTTCTCATGTTACAAAGAACAGCATCTTCCTTGTGTTCACCACAGTTTGTTTCAAGGGAAAGAACCTGCTTAGTTTTTTCTCCGTACCTTTTGCTAGAGCTCTTAGGCTATGTCTCCACAGCTAAAGTTAAAATACCATCGTAAATACGACTTTAAAGGAGTTGTATCATTTCATTAAATGGCCTTCAGAATAAGGAGACAGTGAAAACAAGCAACTTTGCAATTGGATGTCATTAGCAGAGCTGTCTTGTTCTCACAGTATTCCTTATCTTCGTTTTCTGTAAACAAACTTCTCCAGTGCCAGTCAGATAGTTGGACCCCTCCGCCTTGCATTTCAGCTGAGTGCTCTTATAATTTACATTCATGGCTATATTCACGGAGCTTGCATTCCTGCCTCTCACTCAGAATTAGGGACTGACAACAATTTCCCTCTATACAGCTACCTGCCTCCTCATTGACACTGCAGCTGCCTCTATAATCAGAAAACAGCAGAATTGTGCTACGGTGCCTTAATGCTCCTGCGTGTAAGGGGCCCACAAAAATTTCACTCTATACAGAAAATGCCCCTCATTGATTGCAGCTGTTACAATCAAAAAAAACCGAAAAAAATTGTGCGCGGGCCTTATGAAAAACATGAAAGAGAGGGATCTCTGCCTGGGGTTCAATTGTAGCAAACCTCAGCTGTGAGAGTTCAGTGCTCTAAGTTCATAGAATTGTTTAGATAAGCGGGGCCTGTGGTATGTAAAAAGCTCTTACAAAAAATACTGGATGGGGGAGAGGACGTGATATGTGGGAGGGGGAACACTGGACCCAGCTGAAAAAGTGAAAGGGGGAGGGAAAGAAATGCCCCTGGGTTTCAGGAAGTGAGAGCATCAAGCTTCAAGAGACAGCCGAACTGAAGAAGCGATACATCCCCTTTAACTTTGCCACACCACATTTTTTATACAGAAAAATGTGGATGGATTACGGATTCCCGCCGACCCCGTACATTATGACTACAGGAATCTGTCAGAAGATGAACATGTTCAATTTCCCGGAAGCGGGGCTTCAGTAGAAAACCGTGCTGTGTTGTAAAACCAGATTTAAAGTCTACTATACGGGGTCGTTGGATTTTCAGCAAATTCTAAATACTGAATCCACCGAAAATCCAACAAGAATCTAGTGCTGTGTAGACATAATGAATGCAAACTGATGAAGAATTGACTTTTGAATTGATCCATGAAAGTGTCCCAAAGGGGTAAAAAAAGTAGAGTATTGTCTTACTTGGTCCCGTTTTTGCTTTTTTACAATATTTTCGCCCCCATGGTGTAGGGATTTTTTTAAGTGTAGTTTTTCAACTGTTGGAAAGACATAGTAAAATAGTTACATGTAAGGTTGAAAAAAGAATGTGTCCATCAAGTTAACCAAGGATGGGTAAATGTGGTTGAAGGGGGCAAGGTTTTAAGCCCAGCCTCCCCATGGGTTTAAAGCCCGAAGCCCCCAAGGCAAGAAAAAAATCTGCTCGTGGGACCCCATTTTGCCCCAGAGCCTCCACCAGCCAGATCCGAATTTTAATAGCTTGTCTGCTTTGTTCTTTAGTTTCAGGTAGCTATTAACCCTTTTTTGAAACTTAACTTTTTCCTGCTGTGACCACCCCCCCCAAAGGCTATTCCACAGATTCACATTCTCAAGTGAAGAACGCCCTCTCCTCAGTTTGAATCCTTTTTTCTCTCCCCAAAGGGAATGTCCCCTTTCTTTGAGGGGGCTTTATTTGAAATAATTTTTCCCCATATTTTTTGTGGGGACCATTTGTCCGGCACACGTTTTGCGGGGAGGAGAAAGGTGCTGCGGGGTTAACCCTCCGTCGGGTAACGCCCAGTGAGAAGCGGTATAGATTGACAGCCGGCTTCAAATCACTCAGCCAATTTGCTTTTTTTTGTTACCTTGACTTCGGCTTGCTTCCGACCCGCTCTCGCCTTGATTCGTACGCTTTACCTCCTGGTTTTGACCCTTTTGGGTTGGCTTAGATTCTTTGGTTTTCCGATTTGGGCTTTGGGTAAAACCAAAAGGGCCCCTTTCCCGGCTTATTTCGTGGGATTTTCCGACGGATGCGATGTCAATCCCCGGCAAATCAGCAGAAACGTCAAAAGCCTATTTTCTATTGTTTCAATAGAAAATCGGCTCTCGTTCACCGACGCGTTTTCCTCGGATTGCCGGGGATTGACGCGGAATCCGGCGGAAAAACAATGTGCATGTAAATTATTTGGAGGATTCCCCAAATCAATGATTGGAGATGGTGAATCCGTGGGGAAAAATCTTTTAAAAAAATACGTGGCACTTATTGCAACTGATTTTCAATGATTTGGGAACGTTTTTACGATCGGCAATCGATTAAATACGTTCTGAAATAACCCTGTGAAATTTCCCTTATCGTTATCGACCCGGATGCTGACCGCGTTTCCCTACCCCTGACGTTTTTGGAGGACTGTGTCCATTGAGGTCTGCCATTTAGGGCGCACCCCAAGGACAGGACAGTGGGCGGGGGTGGCAGGGGGCCCATGCCCTCCTTGACTGACAAACTTTTATATATGTATAAAAATTAATCATGCCCCCCTAAGCCGCTTTTCTCAAGATAATAACTTCGATTCTACTAACCTCCCTCATAATAAGATGCTCCATTCCCTTATAAGTTTGGTTGCTCTCTTTTCACTTGGTGGTGATCACTTTGTGGCCATTTATTGGAAATATTATTATTATTATTAAGGAGTATACAAAACCACTAAATTCATCATTATGAGTAGTAAAACACAGCATATTTTTAATAAATAAAAAAAACTAAAAAAATCATCTAAAACAAAATCTTGTGCTGGGTCTATATTTTAAAAAAAATTTGATCTCCTGTTACGCATGACAAAAGTATATATTTTGCACAAAACATCTTAAAAGTAATTTGTCAATCTAAACAACTAAATGTCTTGTGAAATCTATTATAAGGGAAGAGGACTAAGAAAATTTTTATTTAGTATTAGAAAAATTTCTAGGGCTTGTTTTTTTTGATTTTTAAATTTCTTATTTTTGCTTAAGGAGTCCAGTGGGCGGTCTTTTCAGTGACTGACAGTCTTCCTTGTATGAGTGTACATACAAAGATAGCTGTCAATCATTGATGAGACTGACTTTGACATGAATCCAAACTGAAAAACAATCTATAGCCTATGTCATCTTTAATTAAAGGGGTATTCCCAGTTCATTGATTAGCTTTAAACATGTAGGCAAAAGTAAATAAACACTGTTACGAAAGAGCAGATTTTATCTCTTGCTTTTGCACTCAAGCTTTCCTAGTTACCACCCACCTCTCTGCTCTAACAGGCTGTAGCAGTGGTGAAAATGGTGATGTCACTCCCTGCTGTGTTACCTTTAGTACAGAAGCTTGTTTACATTACTTGCTGATAAGCTTTAACCATTTAAAGCTCTGTAGCCTTGTGCACAGTAGTTTTCAAACCTCCTGCGCTCATGTCACTGTAAGGGGCCGTTCACAAAGCTTATTCTGTGACTGATTCCAGCCGTACTGCGCCTCGTATTTGCACTGCAGTACGGCTGGAATCCGTCCCAGTCATTACGGTAATCCACAGTTCTCATAGATTCCGTCTCTTCTCCCCGCTCGGCGAATACGCCAAGGGGGGAGAAAGTGACATGCACTTTATTTACGGCGTGTACGCGCCGTGAATAATGAGTGTCTATGGGGCCGGCAACTCGCCGGCCCTCGGCCCCGCCCCCCGCTGCACGGCAGCCGGCGTAATTGCGGGGCGAAATCCGTCCCCGCAATTACGTCAGCAATAAGCCGTGTGAACATAGCCTAAGGGTATGTTCACACGGCGTAATTGCGGAGCTTCAATACGCCCGACCTGCGCGCTGCAATTACGGTCATTCTCAGAGAGAGCTATGAATTACGTCTCGTCTCCCCTGGCGTAATACGTAATACAGTCGTATTGTACGCCGGGGGAGAAAAGTGACATTATCAGCGCGTACTTCTAAAATACCCGGCGTACAGTACATGGCCCAATACACCGCGTGAACATACCCTAACAGGCTGAACTAGGAATAGCAGAGCTAATATGCCAGTCACTTCTGTTGAACCATCCACAGCCTCAACAGGAAGGGTGATTGTGAAGCTGCGTGTAAAGTAGCATGGCAAAACAATCAACCTCTTCAACAAGAAGTGAAAAGAGTGCTTCCCTCCATCTATCTGACTTCTCCCAATTGACAATTAGGCTAGGTTCATACGGCAATAATTGCGGCACGTATTTCGCCCACAATTACACCCGTGTGCTCGGGGGCGGGGCAGGGGGGCTGGCAGCCCGCCGGCCCCATAGACATTCATTATTCACGGCGCGGATATGCTGTGAATAATTGACATGTCACTTCTCTCCCCGCTCGTAGTATTGTGCGGGCAGGGAGAGGAGATGTAATCCATAGTTCTCTATGAGAACTGTGGATTACCGTAAAGACTGCACAGTACGGCGCGAAATACGGGGCGAGATACGTCCCAGTTTAAGCCGTGTGAACATAGCCTTATCCTACGCTCCTCCAGTTCGTCTTATTGTTTCAACCTCATGCAAATATGATATCAGTGTATTAGGCTCATAAACTTAGTGTGGGCGTTGGATATAGAGCCAAGATACTGGTCTCATACAGATGCCCTCTATGGCACAGTGATGATTTATGTGCCATGTTGAGTCTCTTGCAGTTCTCTTGTTTTATTTTCTAACCGTAACAATTGTTGATTCAGTTGCTGCGTTGGCTCCGGCCTTGGTGACTTACCCTTTGTAATAGTGATTTGTTCATAACATGGATTGAACGTGATGAAAATACACGCAGCTTAGTTTGTTGACAGCGTGGGTCACAAGGGACCGTACATCTGGCCAAAGCTGCAGCCAGTCCAGTTTAACTAAAAGAATTTATTTACAGCAAGTGGAGACTTCAAAGCAGCTGGAAAGAAGAGATTTCTGCACTTGTAATAAAGAAAAGAGAATCTACTAGGGCTGGGTTCACACACTGCGTTCATTTTGTGCTCAGATTGTGGTTTTGTGCTGTAGATTTTATAACAAAAATGTATAGTTTTTGCCGTGATTTTAGAAAACTGCAGCAAAAAAACACAACACCACAATATGTGAACCCAGTCTTTTTAGCACCGAAAGGCTATCGTCATTTCTTTATCTAAGTTTCCTTTATTCAGACAGGTTCCTTGGGTATTATTAACTTATTATTATATAATATTATTAAAAAATGTCATTCTCTCATGAGTCACCTAATACCCACAGCAAGGCCAAGGCTATACATAACATGCCCACGGTGTGGACCCATGCTCAGTTCCTTTTGAAAGTAAAGACTAAGGAAGGACTCTCCTCAAATATCTGGGTACCTCAACACTTTCCTACAATGCCTTAGTAAGGAGTGGGAGGACAGCAAACACGAGGATGTACTGTTCTGAGATTGGATAGGTTGGTGTGGGGGCTT
The DNA here is from genome assembly GCA_025379985.1 of Phyllomedusa bahiana. Taxonomy (NCBI): domain Eukaryota; kingdom Metazoa; phylum Chordata; class Amphibia; order Anura; family Hylidae; genus Phyllomedusa; species Phyllomedusa bahiana. The sequence continues at coordinate 7,919 of JAODAL010000684.1, forward strand.
GAACTGACACCAGGAGGTACCCCCACTTACATTATTATGGGGGTCCTTTTTATAAGCCCTAAACAAAAGAGACCAGGTCCCGACACTAGGCTATGTAGAAATTATGGGCGGCATGTATGAAATTTGGTATTTAAACGGCAAATTTCATGCGCATAATATTAGTGTACAGTAGAATGCGCCTGTTTATGAACCCGCTCTACTGCAGGTCATAAATCAGACGCATTCTATCGCTAAGACGACATTTCTGGCTCAGGTAAACCACTTTGACAGTGCTCTACCTGATCCAGCAGTAATGCACCTAGAAATGCCATAGTGATGCTATAAATCTATTGCTTCATATGGTTCTAGTGCGCCTCACCTCCCGCACACACCACAAAATCAGGCGCATTACAAAGTGCCGCTTGTGCTCTGTAATGAGCCTGATACTGGCGTAGGGGAGGCATTACACTAATGTGAACGGGGCTGCTCCTAATGTCGGGCTGAAAACACGCCAGACTTCTGCCGCAGGCCCATTCATACATGTCACCCTATATGTATAATGCCAGTTACATGTGAAAAAATGAAGTAATATATCAGTAAAGGAAAGAGAAGGGTAACTTATTGCTTCTGTGTTATTATAATAGGATTTTAAAAGGAATGTGTAATCAGAAATTGGCCTACTGTTTAACTCATGTTTTTATGTTAAATATATTTTTTAAGAATTTTTGGTTATGTTTTTTGTTATAACAGCAATTTTTTTTTTTAAATTGTGAAATTCTGCAGATTTCACTAGGCCTAAGAAGCGTTCTCACGGCACAGGACAAATACCGGCCAGTTTGCCGGCCGGTATTTGTCCTGTTTTAGTGCCGTCCCCACAGCCGCGGGGGGGACGGCTTTTCTCCGCGATGAGCGGGGAAAAACCCTCCCCCTTCACATTGGCTTGCACAGATTCCATCCTGAAAACAGACGGAAGATTGTGCTTGCACATTGTTTTGCGGCCGGACCGCGGGCGGAAAAATCGCCGGACAGAAAACCCGTGCAGTAGGGACTGCTCCACGGGTTTTCCTAGAGCACCATTGTGCTAATTTTCGGCCGGTTTTTCAGGCGGTCTGAAAAACCGCAAACCAGTTGAAAAACCGCCCGAAAACCCGTGCCGTGGGGACATGCCCTTATAATATTCTGACACTTCCTGTTCTGTAGAGAAAGCTTTTCAGCAGTCTCCTTATTAACAGCACAGGCAGGATTACCATGAAAGGTGACACCAATATGTATTTATAACACTGAATCCACCATTCACAATAGGAGATGGTCACAGTTCCTTCTCTCCCATTCCCTGCATGTTGGATTACCTGTCAGGTCACGGAGCATGCCTAGAAATCTCTCCTATAGAAGTCAATGGGTCTGTTGCCGTTCACAGGCTTCTATGTCCATGAAGCTGCTGTAAAGCATATTAATAAATGTTAAAGGGGTTTTACCACAAGATAAAATCCCCTGCACAGGTCAATCATGGCTTGCTGTGAGCCAACTGTGCAGGTGAATGAGGAGGTCGGCGCTTCAGCTGTCCAATCCATTTACTTCTATGGGAGCTTCTGAATATAGCCAAGCTCACACACTCGGCTCTATTAGGGAGCTGCTATAGAAGTAAATGGAGAGGACGGCCATATGCACCACCTTCCTTAATCTCATGGATGGTCGATTCGCAGCTAGCTTAAGAGTGACTTGTGCAAGAGATTTTACCTTGTGGTAAAACCCCTTTAAAAGCAGTTCAGGCAAGATGGCTGCCCCCATAATCATATACAGGCAGTCTCCGACTTACACCATTCCAACTTACATCTATCCCCTAGTTACAAACGGAGACTTATGGGGCATGTTGGCACTTGTAGTTCATGTTCCAGCTATGGAACGACAAGTTCCAGCATGCCACAGCAGCACATGATGTGAGAATGAGGTGAAATCTTCTTAACAGGGTCACAGACAGCAAAACAAACGTAAAAACCCATCCCTGCACTATCCAAAACTTAAAAAAAACTCTTTTGTGCTTGAGTTACATTTAATAAATGTACCTGTTCCGACTTACATACAAATTCAACTTAAGAACAAACCTACAGTCCCTATCCTGTTCATAACCCGGGGACTATCTGTACAGAAAGCAGAAATAAAAAAAAAATCTACACTCAGAAAATAAAAAACGCTAAAAAAAGAAAATGTATAAGTATGTAATTTAAATAAGTAAAAAAGTAATTTTAAATGTATCTTTTATATACCAAGATACATGCAAATCTCCTGCATAGAAATAAGATTTAAATTCTAAAACTACTGGTACTAAATGAAAACATTAAAAGTGAAGACTGATCCATTAACAGGCATCAGATGTGAAAAAATTATTTCTGGTTTACCAAGAAAGGTAATGATGATGTCTCTTTAGTGTATTTGTCCTCCTTTAGACATGTGCAGCATGCAGCTAATGTAGAACATACTGAAGAACAAACAAAGGCCACCTTGATCTTCTTGAATAAAAATTATGAAGACTTTGTTCCAAGCGAGTATAATATCAAAATAGAAAAATATATACTGAAGACAAAAGCAGAAGAGAACAACATACCTCTGCATTCTTTTGCTGTATTGACAGTGAGCTGTTCAATCTACTATGTTATGTAAGGTAAAACATACATTTACTATTCCTTCTCATTATATCTGATATCAGGGGGTCAGACATTAGGTATGGATTTACATGTGTGATATGTCCTGAAATTAAAGCACATCTGGCTGGCCTCATGTATGCCTTTAGTTAATTTCTAATCGATAAAGAGGTTGCCCGGGTCTTTCTAAAAAATAAATACTGCTGTGTAATAAAATAAAAACTCATACTCACCTTTGCACTCGCCTCTATTTCTGCGCTGACGCCTGTTTCCCTCGTTCTTACTTCTGGCTGCTGGTGGTCAGATCATCATCAAATGCCATTGCATGACATCACCTCTTGGAGCTGTTCACTTTTGGACTGTGATGTCAGGCAATGATGTGTGACTTCTGCAGCAAGTGAAGATCCGGTCGCCAACAGCATGAAGTAAACAGAAGAAGCGAGGGGACCACAATGGGTACTAGTGCTGGAACAGAGGTGAAAAGGAAGGTGAGTATGTTCTTTTTTTACTTTTGTTTTATTTTATTTGTAGTAGCATGGTTAATGTAAAATTATCCTTAATTAACTTAAGAAAGACAACCCCTTTAAAGTCTTATCAAGCGTCATCAATGGCATAGAAAGGAAAACAGTTACGTGTTAGAATGTATAGGATAATTTACAGAAAAAACAGAAAAAATGGGACATTAATTACTCAAAAAACACAGAAACAAGGCCATACTCACAGCTCAAAGGCTGGACTTAAACTGAACCCAGTAAAGAGGCAACACTGGCCTCTATGCTACTTGGGAAAGATAAACAGGTGCAGCTGATTGCTGAGCAGTAGCTCACATACCCCACCACCAGGGGAATAATTAGACTGCACATTAAATTGATACCTGTTCACACAGTATGCAGAAAAGCTACAGTATAATACATGGGGAGATTGCACAAATGCAAAAATACAGATAAGACAACCACTCACACACCTTCAATATATGAGGGGGTGGTTGCTGGTATTATAATTGCATATAGATAAGGCGATACTGTGTGAACAGTTATCAATTTAATGTGCAGTCTAATTGTTCCCCTAGTGGTGGGGTATGTGAGCTACTGCTCGGCAATTAGCTGCACCTGCTTATCTTTCCCAAGTAGCCTAGGGGCCAGTGTTGCCTCTTTACTGGGTCCAGTTTTCAGTCCAGCCTTTGAGCTGTGAGTATGGCCTTGTTTCTGTGTTTTTTGTATAGGATAATTACCTTAAGATTTTGCAACTCTGTCTTAAGATACATTTGGGAATATTTAATTGAAGAGGACCCCATCCAAGGTCCTAATCTATTATTTATAGAGTTGAGCAGCTACAGAGAATGCCTTTTGCTCTGGAAGACTAGATTACCCATGCAATGCAAAGACAACTCATTGATTAATGAGAACTGTGTACTCCCTCCTTTTACCTGTGGTGGCGCTGCAGGGAAATTGAACCCTTGTTGAAAAGGGATTGTCCAAATTGGATAACCCCTTTAAATAGTAGATTGCTAAAGCTTGTGAGTTACTGCAGTTCCATTACAAAATCTAAAATTGCAGATTCATAGTAAACTTAGGTTTTACATAGACTAAACATGATTTATGATCTTTTATACCAATACTCAGTGCCTGTATTCTAATTCAAAAACAGCTACGGCTTTGCACCCCTAATAAACAAAAGTAAAAATAAGCTGCAGAAAAATCATGTAATATTAATTAAACAAAATAATCCCTCTGAGTAAACTGTGTGGTGCTGGCCTGCCCTCGTGTGCTGCTTTGTATATTTAGTCCCTGAGCTAGCCAGTTTGGGTCAGATGAGGACAGAGACAGAATAATCTAGGAATGGGTCCAAGAAAATGGAACAACTTAAAAGCTACGAACCAAGCTCCAAAACCAATCTCTCTGTAGTGGAAAAGCAACATAACACATCGAGGCTTGTTTCTTTTTTTCTTGTTACTTGGACATTTCTAGCTACTTTATTTTTCTATGGTTATGAGGGCAGATCTTATGTCCCAACGTCAAGTCTGGGATGATTACGGGTCAGTAAAGCCACCGCAATGGTCACTGTTCTTACATGTAAGATGATTTTGGACCCCGTTTTTGGGGTATTCCGTTTGAAATATTAAAGTAATGTTAAGTGTGAAAAAGTGTTAGTAGCTCAGATAAAGTCAGTCTTTTTATTTAAATAACATTATATATTTACTCCTTTATATTAAGTCACTAAAATAATGATAAATATGTATTCAAAGGTTTGAAACCTTATATCTGCCCTACTACTCTCCAAAATATATAACAATATGAATAATATTCTACTACCTATATATTAAACTGTAAATACTGTGAAGCCCAAATTCTGTCTAGAACTCATTGTGTTCTTCAGAGCAACCATGTGAACTTACTGAGTTCAAACAGCAAGGGTATGTCCATATGGCTAATCTAAGAAGCGTTAGAAAACGGATCAATGGTAAAAATGAGGTTTACACATTTCTTGAATGAATGTGATTTCTTGAATGAATGTCACTCTGCACCATAATCCTCATCACATCTTGAATGTACAAATGGATCCATATTTTAGCAGCTCTATCTGCCTCATCCAGAGCAGGAAATCCTAGCACAGGGGTGTCAAACTGCGGCCCTCCAGCTGTTGGGAAACTACAACTCCCATCATGCCCACTGTTATATATTATACAAATGCATGATGGGAGTTGTAGTTTCCCAACAGCTGGAGGTCCGCCAGTTTGACACCTGTGTCCTAGCACAACCAATAGTACCAATACCTAGCTGTGTTTATATGCAGCCAACTACCCATAAACACAATTTTTTTCTTTTGTGTATAGTGGAGAAACTCTATCAGTCCTATCTACAAAATACAAAAATGTCAGCACTCCAGCAGTGAAAAAATTTGATAAGGATTTATTTCACATGTCCAGCGAAAAAGTGCAACGTTTCAGTTCTATCTGGGAACCTTCCTTATCTATCTATCTATCTATCTATCTATCTATCTATCTATCTATCTATCTATCTATCTATCTATCTATCTATCTATCTATGTATCAATCTAATATCTATCTATCCTATCTATCTATCTATCTATCTATCTATCTATCTATCTATGTATCAATCTAATATCTATCTATCTATCTATCTATCTATCTATCTCTCTCAGATCTATCTGTCTCAGATCTATCTATCTTAGATCTATCTATCTATCTAAGCCACTGTCTACATTAACTTTTGGCCACTTTTAAGTTTTGTATGTTATATAATCTATCTACAGGAGCAGAAAAAGGAGAGTGAAAATTGCCCTGTGCAAATTTATGCCTCAGAAAATCAGTTTACAATCCCATTTGGACATTAACCTGTCCAGAAACTTTAAAAATGAGTATACGAAACATTGTAATATATCAATATTATATATTAATATGTTAAAATAAAAAAAACACCTCATCCACCATCTAGTAGGCTCACCACTAGTCTTTCATTTCTTCTGAAGGAACTGCTAAAATCTTTCTGTGGAAAGATCCGCTCACTAATGTTTTAGGTTACAAATGCCTATAGAAGTGTATGGAAAGTAGAGGGGGTAGGAGTTTGCTGCAAACTGAGTCGGACAGAGACACTGCCAAAAAGTTTTCAAACCAGTACAAAATTCACAGGTTAAAGGGGTTGTCTCCTACAAAGATTAGCTTTTAGCATATAGGGAACAGTGAATTAAAACATTTACCAAATACATTGCTCTTTTGATTTTTCCGTAAATAGGAGCTAAGAAAGATTTTATCTGCTCTTAGTGCACATATGTTTCATTTGAGAGCAGGGAGTGTTCACCAGAACAGACGGCAACTTGAGAACAGAGTGTGTTATCTCTGACATACAAGGGATTGATAAGCACTGGCTTTCACCCCTTTTGAGCTCTGTAGTTTTGTGCACCATAGATTATCAGCTTACGTGCCGGCGAAAGTGTAAGTCTATTGGAGCCTGCACAGAGCGTTTTAGAAGTATACACTGGCCAAAACATACTTCTACAACACCCGGCATATTGCGGTGCATACAGTACGTGCCGCAATGCGCAGTGTGAGCATACCCTAAGCTTGATTCTCATTTGTGTAGGTGGCTCTGTTAAGTTCAATATGTGTAGTCATGTACGGTAGCTGTAGGGTAGGCCCCAAAAATCCACTCTAATGGCGGGCCCCCAAGAATCAACTTCACTAGTGGGCCCCAAGAATCAACTCCACTGGTGGGCCCCAATAATCAAATCCACTGGTGGGACACAAAAATCAACGCCAGTGGTGGGCCCCCAAGAATCAACTTCACTAGTGGGCCCCAAGAATCAACTCCACTGGTGGGCCCCAAGAATCAACTCCACTGGTGGGCCCCAAGAATAAAAGCCACTGGTGAGCCCCAAGAATCAAATCCACTGCTGGGTCCCAAGAATCAAATCCACTGGTGGGCCACAAGAATCAACTCCACTGGGGGGCCCCAAGAATCAACTCCACTGGTGGGCCCCAAGAATCAAATCCACTGGTGAGCCCCAAGATTCAAATCCACTGGTGGGCCTCAAGAATCAAATCCACTGGTGGGCCTCAAGAATCAAATCCACTGGTGGGCCTCAAGATTCAAATCCACTGGTGGGCCTCAAGATTCAAATCCACTGGTGGGCCTCAAGAATCAAATCCACTGGTGGGCCTCAAGAATCAAATCCACTGGTGAGCTCCAAGATTAAGCTCCACTGGTGGGCCTCAAGATTCAAATCCACTGGTGGGCCTCAAGATTAAGCTCCACTGGTGGGCCTCAAGATTCAAATCCACTGGTGGGCCTCAAGAATCAAATCCACTGGTGGGCCTCAAGATTTAAATCCACTGGTGGACCCCGGGCACCCAGTCCGACATTGATATCCATTACTATGGCTGAATATTTTTATTGGTACTACTATCTACCTTTAGACCCTGTGATACATGATCTTCATAGGTAGGGGAGTTTTCCTGGAGTATTTCTTCTCTCCCACTAGCAGCGCTATGATGGATGATCACATGCAGCCTCATCAATAACATAATCACATGAGCTAACAGCTCGCTGCCAGCACGATACAAACATTTTTGCTTCTCTGGATATTTGCCTTGATCTGAAGTTGTTCTCTTCAGTAAGGTTCGATGGTAGTCACATGTTCATTGTAAGTCAGCGCTGGCTCTGTGGAAGTATTTCAGATCATATAACACACAACCAAAGAGCATCGCATAAAAAATTAAGACCAGTGTATTCGGAGCAGCAGCATCGAATGAGGTGGAAATATTCAGTTTTTTTCCCGTCAGCTATATTTTATTACATTTTTCTTCACCTGTAAGCGTGATTATTCCACTTCATAATTGCATTAAATAAAATATAATTGCATTATATATTAATGCCTCATATTTTAATTTTTAGACTTCTGCTTACTGTCAGTGAATTAAAACATGCTTGTTAAAGGGATATTAGCACCATGCACTTGATGCATATCGATAGGATATGCCATCAAAGTCTGATAAGTACTTTTTATGAACAGGCTCCTGAGAGGGTTTGCTGAGAACAGAGAGCCAGTCGCACTTGCTCACTACTCCCTATTTTTCTTCCATTGCAAGTACAACAGAACACACACTTCGACTGTACTCAGAAGTTTCATAATGCAGAATGGAGAGTCGTGTGCAAGCGTGACTGACTCTCTGTTCTGAGCAGACATTCTCAGGGCCCTGTTCCTGAGATGGGTGTGAGTCCCAGAGGCGGGACCTACACCCATCAGACTTTATATGCTGTTCAAAGTGCATATTGGGAACACCCCTTTAAATGCAGAAGCTAAAATCCTTTCCTGATCAAATGACACAAGGATCTAATGAATCCTGCAACTGAATGATCAGAGCAATTTATACTCACTGTAAACATGCACTGAAAGCAATCAGATACCATGATAGCTGTAAAGAATAGATAGACATAGTGCATGCATAATTCAGGTGCTTTAAATGAGCATTTTACTATACAGGCAGTCCCTGTGTTACGAGCGGGATAGGGACTGTAGGCTTGTTCTTAAGTTGAAACTATATGTAAGTTGGAACAGGTAAATTTATTAAATGTAATTCAAAAAAATTTTTTTAGTTTTGGATAGTGCAGGGAACAGTTTTTACATTTGTTTTGCTGTCTGTGCCCTTTTTTAGGAGATTTCACCTAACGTTCTGTATCTCATGTGCAGCTGTGGCATGCTGGCACTTGGTTATCATGGGGCGTGACTCAGTGTTGAATGTCAGCCACGCCCCATAAGTCTCCGTTTGTAACTAGGGGATGTATGTAAGTCGGAACGATGTAAGTCGGGGACTGCCAGTATTTTACAATGTAAATTTTCTCCTATTGTGCTTTCTGCATTGAATAAGTGACAGACATGTTTTCTTATTTGATGGTAAAAAGAATGTGATATTTTCATTGAAAACGCTTTATTCTGGTGTATGAAATGCACATTTTACACACCACAATGCATGTTCACAAAAACGCCTGAATATGGATGACAGCACTATTGTGGTGTGAGCCTGTTCTCCGCTATTGATGAAGCCAGCAGGCTTTATTATTTGCTAATTGAAAGCATTTATTGGAGTTATTTCTGCTGGCAGGAGATATAGAGCTATATGTATTTGCTAATTTCTGACACTCCACTGCAGATCTGAGCCTCAAATGGAAACTGATAGGACTGTGACAGTACTGGGAATGCGGTTTATAATGACTGTGTGCGGAGTAAAATAATGAATGGCGAATATGATTTTTTTATAAACAGTGGGCCTTAATGATGTTTCTAGAAATATTGATACCTTCTATGGCCTTTTCATCATGCTTTACTTCTTACATGTTCAGAGACAGCTACTAATATAAATGTATTAGACTTTGTTTTGCTGTTTTCTTGCCTTGTGGATATCTAGGACCAAGGAAATATGAGACCCCAAAAAGGAGTATGAAGGGTTGGAGCTACAAATATGGCAGGCGCTGCATAGGATGGGAATTAGTGGATGGTGGCATTCTATGGGTCTAATGTTACTGGCGGATCCATAGGCCTGTTACAGCTGCACTTTCGGGTTCATCATTACCATTGGCGAGTCAGAACTGTTGGCTCTCTATCAGTCCAGTTATCTGGAAGGTGTCATCTTCTCACATGTCAAGATCAATAGCAGAGTGGCAAAGGCAAGCAGTGCATTTGGCAGACTATACAAAAAGAGTATGATACAACAAACACATTCAGAAATGTCCAAAGATCAGGGTGTATATAGCCCCTCTTCTATATGGCTTGATGTCATGGCTATCTTTTAGCAGTACTTACAACTCCTTGGGCATTTCCTTCAGCGCTGCCTCCACACCATTCTCAACCTTCATTGGTATGATTTCCCTACCAACACTGTAGTCCTCAAACAGGCTGGAGTCACCAGCGTTGACACAATGCTATTGAAGCCACAACTACACCAGTTGCTCTGGATTGTGCTGTATGGTGAGCTTAAAACTAGTTACTGACACATGGAGCACCAAAAAGGAGTTCTAAGGACTATCCGATAACGTCCTTTAAAGCCTGCCATATTGATCATAACCAATGGAATACTTTAGCTTCAAACTGCAGAGCTTGAAGGCACATTACGCACCAAGCTGCCTCCTTTTTTGAGAATGATTGCAGGGCTGCTTTCGAGGACAAGAGTAGACAGAGAAAGAACCATGATAATGCAGAACTGAATTTGGCACAAACTTTCAACTGTAATGGCTGTAGCCGGATCTGCCCATCCCAATTTGGACTGGCCAGCCTCCAGGTAGCCTAAAATACACTTGGACAATCCCCTACCTAAATCTTTATCTACACAGACAAGCCACAATGATGACAATTGTATGAGTAAGATCCCCTTTAATAGTTCTGCTGAAATAAATTTAGGTTACTATAGAGTTACCGTGATGGCTCGCTAAACATTTATGAACATGAGGGGCAGACAAACCATGAGTTCAACCAGTGCTTGAGCTTCAAGTAGGTTAGGAGCCAACCTAAAAAGCTAAACTAACTGCTCATTAGGTTGCATGAATTTCATAGCTCACAATTGCTAGTGGATCGCTAGAAACCCATTACAACTTTATGATAAGCTATTCAAGAGCATAGGACCCATATGCTGTTTGTTTGGGGCCCCCTTTCTGTCTGTGTTAACTCCTGATTGACACAAAGATACCAAGATACCATCAAGACCTACCTTAAGGAAGACCACATTGTGATTGCTAATTAGGAAGCCCTGGACACAGATTGTTCCTTTTGGTGCCGTTTGACCCATGAAGTGGCTCTGAATTTTGAGAACAACTATCTCTCCACTGAGGTGGACAAAATGCAATGACCAAAGGAAAGGGAGAAGAACCCAGATTTGCGAAAGTAGCTGCTAAATGGAATCTTTTTCCCCTACTGTCCAAAGATCGTTGGCTCGAGGATTTTACTCCTCAGACATGTTAAATCCATAAGAAAGCGTGATGGGCATAATTCTCGTTTTGAGAAACCAGCGATGATGATGATTTCTGATTGACATATAAATTGTATATGGACTGATTTGTCTTTGCTATGCTTAGGTATAGGATAAATCTGTAAAATCATGGGAAACTAGAAGTAAAGTTTCTTCCAGCTTTTGCATTTCATCATTGTATTGTTTTCAAGCAAATCACTCTTCAATTTGGATCTTTTCTCACTTATGTCAGATTGAAAGTCCCTTTTCACCCCATTCCAAAAAAAGAACTTGGCTGCTTCGCACATTCATGTGCAGTAACATTGTCTAGGGACAAAATGTGGAAAATAGTTTCATCGCTCAGATCCGTACTTGCTCCCTCACCCCCTCCACTGTCCATACATGAATGTCTGTGCACCCATACGCGGCACAGAAAATGTATCCTTACAGTCACAAATCATTACAATAGGAATTCCCTTTTTGTGTACTGTATGAGTGTATATTACATGGATCATACCACTTTGGGTGCTGTAGGGAGGAATTTTATTAAACACAAGTAACTGTAAATGCCTCTTATTCTTAACAATGAAAGGGCTGAACAAAAGCATACATCCTAGAGAACTCCCTAAAAACAAAACATTTTGGCGTAGAATGCGCCTGAATCTATGAACTTGTCCTACTGTGGGTCATAGATTTAGTGCTTTCTAGCTACAAAACTACAAATCAGGCTCAGGTAAACCACTTTTAACTTGGTCCCGCCTGTTCCAGCAGTAATGCGCCTGGTTTTGCCGTCGTCCCGTCATAAATGTGTAGAATCATACGGTTGTTGTGCAACACGCCTCCACCACGCCCTCACATCTCAGGTGCATTACAAAGTGCCGCGGGCGCCGGATAATGCACCTAATTTTGGAGTGCGCCTGATTATAAATCTAGAGAACAGGGCTGCAACAGTTTTTGGGCTGAAAGGACGCCAGACTACTGGTGCAGACCCATCCATGCATGTCACCCTTTGTCCTTTCTGCAACCACTAATAAGGGCATGTCCCCACTGCACGGTTTTTCGGCCGGTTTTTCAGCCGGTTTGCGGTTTTTCAGACCACCTGAAAACCGGATGAAAATTAGCACAATTGTGCTCTATGGAAAAGCCGTGCAGCAGTCCCCACTGCATGGGTATTCCGTCGGGCGGTTTTGCCGCCAGCGGTCTGTCGGCAAAACATTATAGAAGCACAGTCTTCCGTCCGGTTTTCGGACGGAATCTGTGCTTCTCAATGTGAAGGGGGATGGCTTTTCTCCGCTCATCGCGGAGAAAAGCCTTCCACCCCCTTACCCCCCCCCCCCCGCGGCCGTGGGGACGGCCGCAAAACAGGACCACTCCCGTCCGGCAAACCGGCCGGTATTTGTCCTATGCCGTGGGGATGCGCCCTAAGGGGAGATTAGAAGCTCACTGCGTACTACATTGAGCTGTGTCTGGATTTGTGTAGGACAAGTTCTATATTTTTAGAACTATGCCTGGGTACATATATTGCTTTTTCTGTACCAGGAATGGGAAAAAGCATCAATTATATGTTGTGCTATACACACACATGTGACATACACACACATATAGCATTGCAGGCATTGATGCCTTGCTCTGTGTATGTCTCTCTCTCTCTCTCTGTATATATACATATAGATAGATAGATAGATAGATAGATAGATAGATAGATATGAGAGATAGATATGAGAGATAGATGTATATATATGTATATATATATATAGAGAGAGAGATAGAAATATATGTACATAGAGAGAGAGAGATAGTAAATGAACACATAGAATTAACCTTATTCATTTATACATACTATGCACAATGTGGTAGAATTGTCTCATTTTCTATTCTCACCCCAAATATGATATCTATCAAAAAATGATGTTTCCCAAATATTAGGCGAAAATTACGAATTATAAAATTTTCCAACAAAAACAAGCCCTCATGCAGCCTCTCGTAGAAAAACCAAAAAGTTATAACTTGTAATATGTTGATGACAATTTTTTTAGAATAAAAAAAAAAAAACACTTGTTCCTGGGGGTCCGAAATAAGCTACTCTTTATGGGGATAATCATAGGCGGATCCCACCCAGCTTATATCATAAGTGTTCTGTAGTCCAGTAGTACAGTTAAATATGCTGAGAGTCTGCAGGCAGCAGGTTGCTGTAAGGGCTTTTGCTGGATGACTTTTGACCAAGAAGTATATTTACAGATGGATATCAGATGTTGAAGGTATATTTAGTTTCTGCAGCTCCACAAACAGAGGTCTTAGGTATCTAAAGTCTAATGTTCTGTCCAGTTAGTTGATGTAATGTTGCAGAAGTGGCATCCTCCTGAGTCCGTATCATGATGGATAGGTTGAACTACCTATCAAATTTGTCTTGTCCCTCTTTTTGTTATGAGAGCTAATTTTTGAAGAGGTTACCAGGTATGTCAGTCATTATAGAGATATGATTACTATAACACAAGGTTGTCAAACTCCTTATTACAGAGGGCCACATTAGTATTATGATTGCCCTCGGAGGGTTGTTGGAGGGCCTCGAAGGGTGGCTAGGATGCTAGGCCTGTCAGAGCTCTGCCACTGCCTGGGAGCTCTGAATCCAAGATGGCACCTGCCCCCTAGACTGGTGCCATTGCCTCTGCCAAGCACAGGTTGTATCTTCCAGCGAAAGTGGAGAGCCGGTCCTTCCACATCTGGATCTTGTCCATCCCTGCTCACTGTGTCAAGGCTCTTACGGGCCACACACGGGATGTGGTAGGCAGTATTCGGCTCCTGGGCCTTGAGCTTCCCATGTGCTGTCAAATAAAATATAGAGAAAAAACATGCTTTCATTGCTATCCAGCTACCCTCTCTGTCCTTTGCTCAGACCCAGCTTGCAAAGCCTTCCTCATAGATATATTGAGTAAAACCCAATAAGTTGCCCATTTTTTAGCCTGTGATACCTGTTGTTCAATTTATATGTGGTTTGTGGCAGCGTTCTCATAAACCTCAAACAGATCAAGTTTTCCGGATTTCTTGGTTAACACAAAAGTGATAAATTATCAGTATTATTAGTATATCCGGTATTGCCACTTTCTGTCGGATATCTTCCTTCATATTATAACTTGTTGGGGGTTATTTGAGGATTGTTGTTGAGAAACCTAGGTCTATGGCATGTTTCCCATTGTGTGAAACTTTATAAGTTTGTGTACTCATTACATGACTCACTGGTTGTCTATGATACCCATTATGTTACTCATGAGGAGTCTAGAGTTCCAACTAGGGTATACATTAGTACCCCCAATATACATCTTGGAGACTATATTTGTTTGTGTACCACTGATAGGTCTATTGGGCAACTCCAAGAATCTGAAAATTCTCTACAGTCCTTGAGGTAATTTATGATATCTTTTTGCCAAAAAACAGAGTGATAATGAGTGTAGTTAGGAACTGTAACTTGTACAGTTTGATAAAGCTTTCAATATCCCTTATATCTAATTCTCTAGGGTGGTATCTATAAATTAGCTATGTAATAGGCACTAGCATGATATTGTCAGACTAATTCTATGGTAATCCCTTTTATACACATACTTACATTGTTTGCTTGCATTTCAGTTGAATAAAATTGTCATGGGGTCCGGCGCAGGTGCCGCGGCCGCCCGCGACCATCCCCTTGCTGCCCGGGCTTCGGCGCAAGCATACGTACCCGTCCACGCTCCTGTGCTCTCTGCTCCTGTCGGTCCCAGCCGCTGCGCACGCACCCGCTGCTTAGGGCGCGTGCGCGACGGCTGGTCTGGATTTAAAGGGCCAACGCGCTGGTAATTTGTCAATTGACGGTTGCTGGTCCTATATAAGGTACACGCCTCCTGTACTCTCTGCCAGATTATTGGTGTGCGTTTCCTGTGTTTTCTGAGTGTTGGAGTTCCGTATTGATTACCCGTGTACCAGTCCGTTCCGCTACGTTTCCTGACCTTGCCTGTTTGCCGCCTGCCCTGACCGTCTGCCTGTCTCTGACCATGAACCTCTGCCGCCTGTCCTGACCTCCTGCCTGTCCCCGACTACGTCTCCGGATTACGATTCTGTACCACGCAGGACCCTGGCCTCCATCGCAAGCAAGTCACGTCAGGGGTAGCGACCTGGTAGCCTCACGCCGCAGCAAGTGCATCCCACTTTGCGGCGGGCTCTGGTGAATACCGGGGGCTACATAGACTCCGCTCCCTGGCGTGGCTTAACTATCATCGCTTGCGGTGGTCCAGCGAATCCACCAATCCCTTACAAAAATATATTAATCAGCCATAAAACCACTCTCACTCGTCATGTTTTCTTCATAAGATCTGTCACAAGATGACTGTTAGCATCCGGCACCAATAAGTTAACTGTAACTCCAAGTCTTGGAAGTTTTGAGGTATGGCCTCCATGGGTTTCACTTTTTTTTTTACAGCGCACCACACATGTGCTGGATCAGATTGACTTAGTGAATATTAAAGCCAAGTCACCACCTTAAAAGGCGTATTCCCGTTTTATTGATTAGCTTTAAACAGACAAAGGTAAATCAAGACTGTTACCAAATACATTACTTTTCTGATTTTGCTTCTCTTTAGTGTTAGTAGCAGATTTTATCTTCTGCTTGTCCACTGAAGCCTCCCTAGTTACCAGCCGTCTCTGTCCGCTCTTACAAGCTGTAGCAGTGGTCGGGATGGTGACCTCATACATTACTTATTGACAAGCTTTAACCTTTTACGGCTCTGTAGACGGGTGTTCTACAGATTATAAACCTCCTGCACTCATATCACTGTAACAGGCTCAGCTAGGAATATCAAAGCTTATATGTCAATCACTGCTGTAGAACCACCCACAGTGGCTTGCTATCTTTCCAGAGTGGATTCTGCTGCCTTTCTTTTTAGCAGGTAAGAAACACACACACTTGACTGTTGCTATGATGTAAAAGAAAGCTTGACTGATCAGACTGTTGCCTCCTTGGTCCAGTTCGGATTCTTATGTGCCCATTTAGGCACTTTTTCTGGTGAATAGGGATCTGTATGGACACTCAATTCATCCAATAAGCCCTAATAGTAGAAGTTGTGATGCGCTGTATGTTCTGACACCTCTCTGTCGTAGCCAGCATTAACTTTTTCACCACTTTGAGCTACAGTAGCTGGCATCAGGTCAAATAGGCAAACCCTAATTATTTTATTCCTTTTTAGCTGCCATTATATTCTGCATCACTGTATAGAGGTTATCATTACTCACATTGGTCCCTGTTCCCTTTGGGATTTATGATTCGAATTCCAAATGAACTTCTCTCCTTGTTTTTGAAATACAGAAGATACTAAAGTACCTGAGAGAAACCCACAAAAAGTAGGGAGAGCAAATTCTATGTAGATGTTGCCCTTGGTCAGATTTTAACGCATGACCCCAATGCTACATTTCAATAGTGCTACCACCGTGCCGTCTACCTGCATCAGTGAGAGTAGGCCATCCATGAACCTATTTCTGATTTACCAGTTTTCCTTCTTTGGGCCACTTACCACTGCATACAGGGAATACCTAAAAACAGTGTCTGACTGGGGTTCCTAGGACCCACAGGTGGAGTTGATTCTAGGGGCCCACCAGTTGAGCTCTTTCTGGCCCCACCGGTGGAATTTATTTTAGGGGCCCACCCTACAGTTACTGTAAATGATTGTACATGCCTCCTATACTCTGCACCTTGCTTTTTGCCTCTCTTTCTCTTCTTTTTTGCCTCTTCTGAGAATGTATATGCAGTTAAATAACTCTAGGTCTACCATGCTCAGGAGCCCACTGGTGGTTTCCCTTATTCCCCTGTGGGCCAGTCCGAGCCTGCCTAACAAGATCTGCTGTTTTGGAGATACTCTAACCCAGTTGTCCAGCCATAGCAATTAGGCCTTTGTTCAGAGATGTCTAGATCCTTATACTCGTGCATGTTTTAATGCTTCCAACACATCAACTTCAAGAACTGACTGGTCACAGGCCTAATATATCCCACAGGAGCCATTGCCCGAGATAATCAATATTGTTCACATTATCTCAATGGTTAAAGTGTTCAGGCTGACCAGTATATGTTGCAATATTAAAGGGGTTGTCCAGTAAAAACAAATTATATTGGTTCCAGAGTGGCCTAAAAAAACCAATTAAAATGAATACTTACCTAGCTATCCCCTGCCACTGTCACTCCCATTCTGCTCATCTTGATTTACACATTCTTGTCCCAATGTGCAAACCTCTCCTTGGTGTCAGGACAAGAACCCGGATGTTGAGAGGAGTGGATCTCCAGTAAAATAATAGTAATAAATTGAGAGCAACAGTGGCGTTGGACAGCTAGATAGGTAATAGTATTTTTTTCTCTTTTGGACCACCTTGACCCCAATAGAGTCTAATTTTGTTATTACTAGACAACCCCTTAAGCACTCAGTGGTGTAACCTGAAGCTCCTGAGCCCCAATACAAGATCAGTAGTGGGCCAACCCACCATGTGTTTTTGATGTGACATCAGTTGCCTTTGGACTCCCTTAGCCACTATGGTACAGATATGATTGCTACTACTGCACCCCTACACCTGTGCCCATTATCAATGTGTCCCTGTGTAATGGAAAATGCATACTATATGTACCACAGGATATTCGTGCACAGAACTTGTCTTCTGCTATTACACCGATATTGATTCTATTACCTTGGATTTATTCAGCTTTTCCCCATAGCCTCTAAATTTATTAAGCATAACCCAGAGCCTGTGCTTCAGTCGGGTATTAATGACTGCTTGGTGAATGGTGTTTGTGCTGAGCTGTTGTTTTCTTTCAATATATATCTTGAGTTGAATCGGAACATAAATTAAACGTTCACGTCTTGTGTGCATCTGGCCTCCCAGTCCTCATAAATCGAGATACTTCCCTGAGCTGGCAGCAAATCATACTGGATTTGTCCCTGCAATACTTAATTTTCTGTTTGTCCAAGTTAAGTATTGATCTTCCAATGCGCTTCTTGAGGCAGTAATATTTCTTGTAAGGTAACCCATGAACTCCTTACCAGTTAGTGATGATTCTTAATAATGCATTAAAGAGAATTATATTAGATGGATCTCTGTCCAAGTGTGATTTTATTTTTCATCATCAGCAATTCCGGTCTAAAAAGAAGACTTTAGTATTACACTTTCTTGTCATCCTGTCCTGGCTTATTCTAATTCAGCTGCTAGCTCATGCCATTGCCCTAGAATAGTGGTCATGTTTTATCCCACGTCAAGTTCTATATGGTCACACTGTACCCCATTCAATGTGGCTAATCCACACAGATTGTGTAATAGACGTAACATTAGGAATGTTTTTTCCGCCTGTTCTTCCACCTGAATCTGCGACAGAATCCACATGACAAAAACTGCATTTGAGCGAGGTCTCAGGCCTTATTTACACATTACAAATTTAGGGCCACATGTATGAAACGGTTTTGGTCTAAAACTGACTTTTTTGTCCATAGGTTTCTATGTGGAAAAAAAAGTGAGTTTTAGACCAAAACCGTTTCATACATGTGGCCCTTAGAGTTGCTAACACAAAATGGACAGGCTTTAGGATTTGTTTTTTTGCAAAAAGTGATATTTCCCGGTCGGTTCTACATGTTGGAATGCAGATTTACTATTTGCATGAGTTTTTGTAAGCATTATCCCTTGGGTAAGTTTTCATCCATTAACTTATAGAGCAAATAAAGCATTAAACAATTTTTTACTATCCAATAAATTTTTTTCAGGAGCTAACCCCCTCCTACACATAGGTCTAATTTTTTTTCTACAATCAATTTGTAACAGATGAGCGGGTAAAGCAGGTAGTGGACCCACTGAACCACTGCTGGGCTTGCTCCGAGGAGGCGTAACTAAGTGGCCGTCGGGCATCTTCACAGAGCCTTTGATGGTAAGGATGGCTTACCCCAACAGCCACCAGGTGCGACCTCAGAGCAGTCCCCAGCAGTGGCAGCTGACCAGACCGGCTAGAAGAGCCAAAGGTAGGCACCAACAGAATAGAAACACCGATAAAGCCGACTAGGTAAAGATATGTGCAGGTACAAACAGACAAAGACAGGACAAAACAGATGCCAACCAGGAGGGTTAAACATAAGGCAAAGGAACAATACAGAGACAGACTGGAAACAACACCAAGAACATGAGCAGAGACTAAAGCCAAACACAGGCAAGGAACCAAGGCACAACCAGGGCAAGAACACAGGCAGAGAACAAGGTAAGGAAACTCAGACAAAGACTCAAGGAGACCAACATAGAGACTAACCAAATATAGAGGATACCACAAGGACACAAACAAGACAGCGTGTGCACACAGGACTGCTAACAAACATGATAAGAAAACACACAGCAACAACAGCACAACATGAGCCGCCAACAACACCACCTGCAACAACAAGGAACAGGCAGGGAGTGTAGGGAGGAGCAGGCTTATAAACATACAGGTGGAAGGGGATTGGTAGGGGAAGCCCAACCCCGCTGCACACTGTGGGAATAAATGAGGGGAAGATGTGGCCGCCGCCCTCTATAGAGCAACAAGGAGTCAGGGCCGCAGCCAAGATGGAGTAGCAGCATGGCCAGCATGAGAAAGCCGCACAGCGACCGCAGGCGGGCAAGCAGCGGCGACAGGAACGCACACAGCGACAGCAGAGGCCGTGGCGAAGGACAGGAACGCGGCACGGACCGTGACACAATTAATTTAGGGTTTAATCTGTTATTATGAAGAAATATGTTCTCGGGAAACTGATTGGCAAGATCAGTAGGAGACAGTGTTTTGACCGAAAGGATCTTTTTAACTTGCAGCACTTTAAGGCCGTGTTCACACGGCCTATTCCCTACGGGTTTGTGAGCCGTATTGAGCGCACAAATCCGCCGTGAATAAGGGGCGGGACGGGGGCGGGGCCGAGATGCGCGGCGGGTGGCGCCGCTCCCGGCCCCATAGACAATGCATTGTTTAACGGCGCGTCCGCGCCGTAAATAATGTGCATGTCACTCTTCTCCCCCTGCGGCGGATTCGCCGAGCAGGGAGGAGCGACGTATTCCACTGTTCTCTATGAGAGCAGTGGATTACCTAATTGCTGAGCCGCGATTGGCGCCGTAACTGCAGCGCAAATCCTGGCGCGCAGTACGGCGCCAATCCGCGGCAGAATAAGCCGTGTGAACGGGGCCTAAGAGGTTGCCTTGCTACAGACATTGTTGGCATGTCGCTATGATATGCCATCAATGTCTGATAGGACTCTAGGACTGACACCTGTCTGCTAAACGAGCCGTAAAACCTCTCTGTTCTGAACAGAAAGCAAGATGAGACTCTCCCATAGACTTGAATGCAATGCTCGGCTGTAATCAGAACTCCTATTCATGTCTATAGGTGAGGCTTGACCTGCTCTCCCTTCAAAACTTAGAGGTTCCAGAGGTGGAACCCACACCTATTAGACATTGATGGTATAGCCTAGTGATATGCCATCAATGTCTGTAGTGAGACAACCCCTTTAAAAGTGAAACAGTGTGTTTTGTGTGGGTACACACTGTCAGGTAGAAACCTGTTGAAATGTATCTCCACAAGAAACACAGTTTCTCTTTTAAGTGTTGTTATATTTGGAATTAAACGCGTTTTGCCAAGAAGTGAGTTCCTTACCTAACAGGCTGATACTCCCCTCTTGAGGCTTGAAAAAAAGGGGGCTGTGTTTCTGTGTTTAAAAAAACAAGTGCCTCCTCTGTGATGTCATCGCTCCACTTCCCATGCACATTCCTGATACTCAGTCTCTGTAGTTGAGCAAACATTGTTTTGCTAATCCACAGAGGAGAACTGTATTGAGCACAAGCTATATGCCTTTTATTTCTCCCTCTTATCTGCTCAGGAGAGAAGATAAGCTCAGCAGGCAGCCTTCTTGCATTCCTTCACAAATGGCTGTAGGGGAGAGGTAGGGAGGCTGAGCAGAGAGCCAGGGAGCATGTTTACTCAGATAATTACACTACAACAAGTGGATTCTCCATACAAAAGACACAGGATCTTTCTCCACAGTCCCTTCAAGGCTGGTTCATGTTCCCTGCCATCAGATAAGAAGTTCAAACAATGCAGGCGTGGCCAGATCAGCTCCTGTCAGCCCCTGGTCGTATCTAAGTAAACAGCCCAAAAAAACCAAAGGCATGTAAAAAGGCTGAGCTCTAACCTTCATTTTTTTATAACATAATTTAGAAAATGATTAAATACCCTTTTTGGGAATCCCACTCAACATTAGTTCGGGAAAAACCCCCTTTTTAAAATAACTTTTGTATCGGTTGCTGATCATTTCCCCAGAGAATGTTTTTCTTTTTTTCTTTTTTTTCCCACGTCGGGAAAACACTGAGGGGGGTAAAATGCGACTGCTTACCAGAGTAATTGGTTCTGTGAAATTTTAAGTTTTGCGCTTTTACTGCACAACACTAAAATAACACAACCATAAAATTTGTGATAACTCTTTTTTTAAATTTTGATAATACAAAAAATACAAAATTTAAAAGGAGGCTACTTTTCTCTTCTTCCTTTTTCTTTTTTATTTTATGGTTAACACATTTTTCTTATCTGTGTTGCGTCTCTTAGTGTGAAATCAATGCAGGATATATTTTTGCTAAAACAGCCACCAAACTAAAAAAAACCTGTAACAATTTCAATAAAATGATTAGTGTGCTTTTTAAATAAAATTTAAAATGAAAAGAAAGGAGGACCTCAAGAACCTCTAAGGGGGGCATATAGACACGTTTTTGGGGGTTTTCTGGGGATAATGCCCCCTCGGTGCCCCCGGGCCCCCTGTCGGACGCACCTCCCCAAAGTGTTAGGCGCACTAGGCGAAGGCTTTGCCAATTTCTAATGCGCCTAACATGAAGGGGCGTGCTGTGGGCATTCTGAGGCGGGACGCACCACATTCGAAAACAACGACGCATGCATGAATGCGGGTCAGCAAAGTGAGGCGCATTACAGCAACGACAGGCAGACCAATTTCAATGCAGTCTGTCTGCCGGAGGCGTCGGAGTTTGCCCCGCATGTATGAGCGCACTTTGGCGCCGACATACACCAGGTGCAGTTGTCACGGAAAAAAAAACGTGAAAACAGGAGCTTCGACGCGCCGATCTTCATACATGTCCCCCTAAGTGTTAGCGGTGTAGATAAAGGGCCTGAAGGCTGCTGGGAATCTACTCTGTAAGGCTATGTTCACACGGTGTATTTGCAGGGCGTAATTACGCCCCGAAATTACGCCGTGTGACCGGGGGCGGGAGCGGGGGACTGAGCAGGGGGCCGGCACTTCGCCGGCCCATAGACTTGAATTGCCAGCGGCGCGTATACGCCGCTAGTAATTCACATGTCAATTATCTCCCCGCCCGGCGGCTTCGCCAGGCGGGGAGAGGAGACGTAATCCATCCATTCCCCATTTTATAACAATCTGCCATGTGGTAGAAAGCCCACGCTGAGCTGAGTTAAAGTGACCTTCACAGCAGGTCTTTGACAGTCGCTTATAGCTAATGAAGATCACAATGATGTCGCTTTCCTTTATGATAAGTTCAAACAGGATGTAAATGCTACACATTTAACTGCACATTTGCATAGGTAAAGCCAGTAGCAGATTATAGTACAGCAAGTATATGAGGTATTACAAATCCCATCCATATGCTGTGGATTTGTAAATTCTGCAGCATGCATATTTCCCTCTTTTTACAGTATGGTAGTAAGGGTGAGTGCTGCAGGGAATCCAGAGAACAGTCAGCAGTGAAATCCATAAGTTATACCGAAAGCAAATAAAAAAGCTAGAAAGATAGATTGCAGTTTGTTTAAATGGCAGTTCTCAACAGAATACTTCAGTGCACTATAGGTTTTCTGTATTGTGTTAGGAATTGCTATTTAAGCCTTTGTATTTGCCAGTTTGGGTGATGCTGAAGGTCAATATTGGTGTTTAGCATTGAGGGCGACGTGTATGAACGGAGCTGCAGTCCGTAATTGCAGTCCCACATCAGACGCAACCCGTTCGCATTACTGAAATGCCTCCCGTATGCCAGTATCAGGCGCATTACTGAGCGCAATCGGCACCTTATAATGCGCCTGATTTTTGGGGGCACTATTGATGTTTCTACATGATTTTAATCAATAAAATGCATATAGTTTTCCTGGAGTTGCTGGCAACTTTTCTACATGGTGCTATCTCAGGACTGTTTCTTCCCAGAGTGCAGCTGTGAAACCCGGACTACAGGAGTGGTGAGCTGGCTTACTGGTTATTTTGCTTTTGTAGAGCTAGTGTCCAGGTTGCAGATATACTGCAAGTGAATTCATATATACTTTTAAGTGCATTAAGAAGAAGGAGAGGTCTACGCCACAAACAGCTGAGCTTTCAAGGCAGAGCCACCTATATGGCATCATGTTAACATTTTATAATACTTCTGCTAAGGTACTGTATATAGTATGTGGGGTAGAAGAACAAAGGAAGGAGGCAGAGGCGTAACTTCAAGCTCTTGGGCCCTGGTGCGAAAAGTGAAATGGGGCTCCCCAGTTACTATGTACCATTTACAATGCTGGCATCTTCTTATGTGGCAGAAGGGCATTTGGGCCCCCTCAGGCTGCTGGGCCCAGTAGCGACTGCTACCGCTGCACCCCCTGCAGCTACGCCCCTGGAAGGAGGATGCTTTACATTGAACACTCATCCATGGACTTGGATCTCTCTCTCTGCAGGACTGTGCAGCACCCTCATGAGAACTGGCTTGTGTGTAATGCACACGATAGCTGAGCTGGACAAGCATGTTGTGTAAAGGAGTAGCAGAAGTCATCTGGGGGGTAGTCTTCTCTCGTCTCCATCCTCTCACTGCTCATACCTCTCCTTTCCACTGTTTATTGCAGCTACTGGTGAGCAGGTTTAAAGGGAACCTGTCACATAGGTTATGCTCCCCTTGCTGAGGGCAGCACAAGCTAGTGTCAGACCTGCTGTTCCCAGCACTGTGTCCCTTATTCTGTAAGATGCAGCAGTTTAAGAGCATTTACCCCTCAAATCTTATTCATGAGCATGTGTTAGCCACGCCTACCAAAGGCTAGCCCCACCCCCTGACAGTTATTCACATGTTTCTACCTATTCAAAGTAATAGGTTTGTCATTTGAGGTGGGCGGGGCTTGTCTCAGGTGGGCGGGGTTTGAAAAAATCTGACACTCTGAAGGACTTCAAATGACTCTTCTGGCTGAAAACTGCAGATTTGAGCATTAAATACACGAAAACTACCCGCATCTTAAAAGAATAAGGGACACAGCGCTGGAAACAGCAGGTCTGACGCTAGCTTGTGCTGTACTCAGCAAGGGGGGCATAATCTATGTGACAGGTTCTGTTTAAGGGTGAATACTATAAATCATGACAGATTCTAATCCATGTCATAATCTGCGTAAAAACCCATGTCCCATTCAAATGAATGGGAAATCTATTCAGTGTTCCCCATAGTACACTATCTGTTCTGTGGTTTGAAAGTATGGCACTCCCTCCATTTACTGTGGTGCCGTTGCCAATAGCAATTCCACAATAGACTTCCACTGGCACACACAGATTTTATTTCTGCAAGAATTAGTCTTTATTGTTCACACGTGTTAGTCACAGCATACAAAATTAATTAGTGGTCCAAGTGAGATTATTTCATAAATAATTGAGCATATCCCCAACGTTTCCAGTCCAAAGACCCTTGAATAGATTATCTCTCACTGCTCTCCAAAAAATGTTTCCACCTGGTCCCTATGGACTATGCTGCAGATGTTGTCTGCCGTGACAACATGTGGCTTTTATGTCCCAGAATCCTTTCAGATTCCCTGTTCAGTGGCCTAGATGCAGAAAGACCCATTTCAATATTTCAATAGGGCTTAATCAGCATAAAAAAATTGATAAAAATCTGTGTCGACACCGTAAAGTCCACATCTAAATAGATGCAGAAAGGTGCAGATTTAAGATGTGGATTCTGCATCAGATTTTTCCGTGATGTGTGAACAAACCCTAGCACTACAAATAAGGCAATCTACCGAAACGCGTCAGTGCAGTGATGTCTGCTGTTCTTGGTGTCTACTCCTATACCTTGTGAAACAATCATTTTAATTATGGATAGAAATAAATAGAGACATTTTTAACTATTTATCTACCCTGGACTTGCGTTGATGCCTGATTCCTTGAGTTTTTAACATACCATTAGGCCGTGTTCACACGGCTTATTCAAGCCGTAATTGCGGGCCGGATTTTGCCTGCAGTTACAGCTTGAATAAGGGGCGCGGTGGGGGCGCTGCTCGCCGGCCCCATAGACAATTTCATTTTAATTACGGCGCGTACGCGTCGTAAATAATGTGCATGCCACTTTTCTCCCCGCGGCGGATTCGCCAAGCGGGTAGGAGAGACGGAATCCATAGTTCTCTATGAGAGCAGTGGATTACCGTAATGGCTGGGACGGATTCCAGCTGTATTGCAGCGCAAATACGGTGCGCAGTACGGCTCCAATCCGCGGCCCAATAAGCCGTGTGAACATGGCCTAACCCTCACACTGCTTCCCTGAGGTTAATGTCATAGAAATCAGTTCAGAGAGTCAGTAAAATGGTTAAATATCCTGAATCTGCTATAATAAACAAGAATGAATTATAAGGAGGCAGCAGAGCAGCCAAAGAAGGGAAAGGGGAAGCTCACACTATGTGCCATACATTACTACATAGCCTGCCCTGCAGACACGCTGAAACTGTGCTTCACCTATGACACAGAAATCGTATCAGTATCCACAGTGACACCCGGGTAAGACAATTCTCCATTATACATAATAACCATTGAATGGGATTGAATCCGTGCCCAAATCCACAGACAGATCTGACAAACACAATGATATGGGTATGTGATTGATTACTTGTGGATTGTTAGACAAGGAGGCCTTTGTGATGAGATAATAAGGGGTCCATGTACCGCACCTGCACAGGGGCTTTATACAATTGAGATCTGCAGTAGCAGTAAGGGGCCAAAACTGTATGGGGTCCAAAAAGTTGCGGCATTTGAAGGGAAAGGCTTCCCTGCAGTGCTGTATATGAGAGTGCTACAGAGAGGCAGCTGAAGCATCTGGGCCCTCCTCCGATTACCAGTTCCTACTTTGTACCATTAGATCAGGGCTCCTGGTAGTATTGCTGTGATGGCGCTCATGGAAGTAGGCTTATAAAGCTGTAAGTATCCAAATTACTTAACAGAGAAATATCACTTCCATTGTATTTGCCTTTTTCTGGATCTACATATATGGGGATAATATGCCCTACATGAATTTAGAGGGGTTGTGCGGTTATAAAAAAATATAGATATTATATTGGGTCAGGGGGAGGTTGAAATAGGAAGAACTAAAGAATCACTTTTCCCAGGACCAAAGCTCACTTCCAACGCTGGGCTCTGGTCCTGCTGATAACATCACCATCGTCAACAAGTGGCCCAGTAGCCAGTGACAGGTCTGCTGTTGGTGGCCTGCATTACCACGTAGACAGCGAACGTAATGTTATTGGCTGGGAGCAGGGTATTTGTTCCCTGATGTGTTTTGCCAGACACGCTTCCAGTGAAGCAGAAAACGTGTCTCGTTGGAGAAGACAACCATCTGCCAATCAGTAGACGTCCAATTCTGCTACTGCTGTAAAAATGTAAACCTTTTCTGCCAATGTAACTTGGTTAGCAAAAGTGGAGCACTCTCATCCAACTGCTCCGGAGCCCCATACTCAAGAGGGTTCACTACACTGTTGTGTTAGATACACATCTGGTAGCCCCATGGTTCATTGTGGTGGTTAGCTGCTCCATTGTAGTGCGCCAGTCCACGCTTTTGCAACTTCGTAGCTGACATTCACCTTTCATATTAATGGCACGTGGTGCTTCGCAGTTTCTATGCCGCTGATACGAAATGGCACCATTTGTCCACTCACAACACACTTACATTATAGCAGCACAGGAACAGTTCACAAAGGGCGACATGTATGATTTATGGCGCTAAGACGGCAATTTTAAAACGCATTACAATAGTATAGAATGCACCTGATTTATGAAGCCGCGGGTAATAAATCAGACGCATTCTAGCGCTAACATGACACTTCTGCCATCTTCCTTTATGAGTTACGCACTACCAACGTCGGACGTAGGTAGTGGTCATGATAATGTTACTCGAGTGTGTATATAGCACTACACAATTAGCTGAACATTTGGTGACAGGCTCACGAGTCTCCTGCTGTGTATTATTTCCTATACAAGTTCATCCCGAGGTGTGATCAGTCAAGTTACATCCTCATTAGTTAAACACTAATTTCACTGCTTCCGAATACACAGCGCTGTCTTATTAAATACATATTTAATCAGTTATGCTGCTCTCGTTATGCACACACATTGCAGCTGATTCTCGGAGCTAGACACATGTAATAAATAGAAAATCTGAACTAAACCCCTTTCAATGGCCGGCACAATAATCTATAATTTCCTGTTATAATGGAATAAATGTATTCATGTGAGAACTGGTTGTTCTGATGATTTGCAGATTGTATTTATGAGATTGTGAATAACAGCAATTAATGCAGCGAGCGCGGCTGCGACTACTTGAGAAGCTTTGTTTAGATTTTCCATGGTTCCTTTAAACCTCATGTATTTGCATCCAATTTGTTACCCCTAACAGCGAGTCAGTCCTGAATTATTCTGGGTAATTGGGGATAATTTTCTGCTATCAGTTACTCTGAAAAGTCATTTTGGCTTAATACGTCCGCTTCAGTCTTAAGTGGAGATGGACGATTTTCTTTGTGTAATGGACATTTCCAATATAAGGCAGGAAGAATAAATACATTTTATTACAAGCAATGTCAAGTGTCGGCTATTACGCTGCCGTCCCCTCGCTTCATTTTACTCTTGTTGCTCATCAGTCGTATTACACAGATTTCACTGAGTGGGAAGTTGTGCATTAAAATGACTGTTCATTTCATAAAGCCTATTTGGTGGATAAACTTTCCAGATTATTGCTTGGCTACATAAATACATGGGTTATGTCAAGGGAGGACACTGACAGAATGAATTGGATCCAGTTTTAAAGTTTCTAAAGTTACAATATTTCAATTTTCTCTCTGTATGGTAAAAAGGCACCTTTTATACATAGAAACCATCAAGCAGGTGAATTGTTGTTACAAGATCTATGTATTTTTAATATGTGTATTGTTCTTTATCAGTTGTTGTTATAATTGTTTTGAAGGAGTGTTCTCACCATGCTGGTTCACAGAGCCTGCTCTTCACAGGCAGCTTCAGGCTCACACTTCTGGTTAGGCCATGGGCGGTTCTACAGCAGTAATTGACATAGCTCTTAGCTGATCCTGTTAGACGGACATTGATAACAGAAGTGTTTAAACAGTAGCGCAGAAGGCTTTCAAGGGTTAACGTTTGTAAGTAATATAGATAAACAAGCTATTGCTGCTGATAAGACACAGCAGGGAGTGATATCACCATGGTTGGCCATGGCAGCTGGAACAATGCGAGCAGAGAGAGGTGGTCAATAACCTAGGAAAACCTATGTACACAAGCTGGAGCTAAGATCTGCTTTAGCTCTGAAGAGAATCAAAATCAGAACAGCAATGTAATTGGTAATAGTTTTTATTTACCCTGCCTACATATTTAAAGCTAACCAATGTGATGGGAATACCTGTTTAAAGGGCCTGTGACATCTCCTGACATGTTCATTTTAATAAATAGGGAAATAACTCTCTGTGAAATAACAATTCTGGAGCATCTTCTCTTATTCTTGCAAGAAATGTGACTGAATCTATCTGATGGGTATTAGGGGTTGTTCACACGGCGTTTCTGGATTAAAAAATCGCATCCAAAAACGCAGCATCGATCAAATCTAACACGTATCCAACACGCAGCTGTGTGTTTGGATGCAGCAGGATCACACCCTATAGTTTTAAACAGGACGCCTGCTGCCTCTTTCGGACCAAGAATTGACATGTCAATTCTTGGAATGGATCCAAAAGACGCAATGAGACACGCATCGGTGATCACTCGTGTGAACGCCGATGCGTGTTTCACAGTAAAAGCAATGTAAAATCACATTGCTCATTGTTAGATATGTTTAGGTCCGTTTTGGGTCCGACAGACGGATTCAAACACATATCTAAAAACGTATGTTCACAGGGACTCAACACACTGTGTGAACATACCCTTAGCATTCCACTTTTCAAAGGGATGTATCCCTGCACAGTGTGACTCTATCAGCACTGACTGGACAAAAAACCTTGTCGCGTGGACGGACTCCTATAAGAGAAGATACTCCAGAATGGCTATTTTGCAGGAAACACAAGTATGTACTAATTCAGAAGTTGTCATAGGGCCTCTTTAACATTGCACTCCCTGCTGCCTGGATGATTGACAGAGGAATATTTAACACATGAATATCCTTCTTGCCTGATTCACATATGAATAACTTCTATATGCATTAGGTTAAAAAGTCCGGTTGTCATATGAAGCTGAGCTTTAGGGACTTTTAATGGTGTTTTCTTACCCCTAGCTTTATGACATCAGCCTCCATTTGGTGCAACATCTACTGATTAATGCAGCACCGGCACTAGGTTAGCATTGTGCTTTTTTGGAAGGTCAGTCATTGACTACACTGTGTCAAGCAGTTTACTATCTTCTTCTCCTGTCCATTCAGTTATGTCTGACCCTTGGATATTCTATAGGCCGGTTCTCTCTGTGCTTCTCTGTTTTCCACATCTCCTTTTAGTTTTTGATATTCATCATTCTTGATGGTATCCAACCAACTGGTCTTTGGTCTTCTCAGTTTCCTTTTACCACTAGCCATCCCAAGTTGCATCTATTTTTCTAGTGAATACACCCTCATCACACGACCAAATTAGATCAGCTTCTGTCTAGTAATCTTGCCTTTCAAGGACTCTGTATATAGGTATATACCCTGTTTCCCCGAAAATAAGACCTAGTGCATTTTTTTATGCAATTCAGAGTTTGGCTGCTTATGCTGATGTTTGTGATGAAATCACTACAGTATATTAATACATGTTGATGTTTTGTTCAACAATAAATGTGAATTATTGTTCATAGAAAAAAAAAACATCCCCTAAAAATAAGTCTTAGCTCATCTTTAGGAGCAAAAGTTAATATAAGACACTGTCTTATTTTCGGGGAAACAGGGTATATACTAAAAAGGGAGGTGAGGATTCACCTTGGAATCTTTGTCAAGAATTGATTTGTCAATTCATTTTCATAGCTGAAAATTGTCAGCACTGAAAATAAATCCACACCGAACAAAATCAGTGTTGTGTGCACGAGGCAGATTTCACACAGGAAACAATGAGAAAAGGATTGCAGTCAGATTGGACACCGATTCTGAGGTTAGTGTTGAGCGAACAGTAAAAAGTTCTAGTTCGATTAGAACCTCGAACGTTTGTGAGTTCGGTTCGAAGTTCTATTTGAACTCGAACTTCAAACCCCATTTAGGTCTATGGGAGATGTTCTGTTTAATTTTTATACCTACACAAGTGAGGAGAAGCTGGAATTACCATCTATAACAGTAAACTGGATACTTGGAACAACTTAGTGAAGGAAATTTGCCTCTAAGAGTGACAGAAAAAAACTGAGAGGCTAAAATACTTCATTCCTTTCAATGGCTAACTGAAAAGATGAGGGCAGCTTGCAAGCAGGGGTGTAGCTATAGAAGGTGCAGCGGTAGCAGCTGCTACGGGGCCCTGCATCCAGAGAGGGCCCAAAAGCCCATTTGACACATAGGACATTTGTAGACGGTGTGTTATACAATTACTGAACCCCCCAAACTGCATTGAGTACTTAGTACGATTTAGCAAATCCAAGCACTCTGTATAATATATACCCATGTATATGAGAGTTAGGCATTATGTGAGCCTGTAAATGTTGCCAAATAACAGCTTCTGGGTGTGGGAAAGATGCAGCCAGCTATACCAAATTCCCTAACTATTGATGTCTATGGAGAGGAAAATGCAATATAAGAGCAGTCTGTACAGTACAGAGAGTGAGCTGGAACTGGTGTTCACAAGGAAATATATATAACAATATATATAACATGGTCATGTGATTTAAGCCGCCAATGAGAGCCCTACACCTCAGCGATGACGTTTTGACACTTCTCTGTGCTCTGCTCTGATTGGATAGCCGCCAAAAGTGCAGAAAGGTGATTGGATGGCAGCCAAAAGTGTAGAATGCCACTGAAAATGGCGTGTCGAACTGTAACTATAACTTTACTCGAACGAACAGTAAAATGTTCGGTTCAAGTTCTAAAAATTCGAGAAGTTCTACTAAAACGTAACTTTTCTAGAACAGTTCGATCAACACTATCTGACGTGGTTTCAGCGCTGAATCCACGCTAGAATAAGCCACCAACTTGGCCGAACATACCCTACATGGCACTTAATCTGCTTGTTGATGGTTTCCACAGCAGAGTTTTTTACGTCCCATCATCAAGACACACCATTTTTTAGACAGAAATAAGTAGTAATGAAAGGGAAACTGTGCAGAAAACAAAAATGTAGCTTTTAAGTGCAGGTAGTGGCTCCATCCTAGTGTAGATGATATGACCATTCCTAATGAGTGAAGCAAAACATAGTATAAACCATACCAAACAATATCAGGGTGCTATAGCTTATTAAATGTGGCCATAAAACTGGCAAGAATAATTGCAGAATCCATGCCGATAGACCCGTCCTTCCATCTTGTTTTCATTTTCACTTCCAAAGGCCGCCTTAGGGTCCAGCTGTTCGCAGCTGTCCAGCCACACAGACCAGTTGACCTCACAGCATTGTATCAGTTACTGGATAAACACCACCGGATGACTGTGTCGCATTACTTATAATATAACAGTGTTCCTGCTTGTAGCAAAATCTGAATGTTGGGCTGGAAATTTCCGCACTCAATTTGTCAGTGTCAAGTAGCTTCAAGTGGACAAGTTAAGGAAGAGGAAAACCCATTTCACACAAATTGTTGTTTCACAGATTGACAAGAGAAGGGATGAGCTGGCGAGAACTGAGGGAGTCCGGGAATACTGCAACTTCCAGAAAGAAAAGCTGTTCTTATGTGGGTCAGATAACAGAGTGCATTGTATTGTTACCCTCACCGAAAATGAGGCCCTGGGTAACAAGCATATTAGAGCCCCATTATTATATTTTCATCATTCTTAGTACTGTGCAGCAGTGAAAGTGTTCATTTTAAATTTCCTTCTGGTTTGAGGCAGTGAAGTAACTTTACCCTGGTGGTCTAGAGTAGTGATGGGCTCATTGGTAAACTTAGACCCCTGCTGGGCATCAAGTCCCTCTATAAAACTAAAGCCCTGGGTAATAGCCAAATCCCCCCCCCCCCAAAAAAAAAAAAAACAACTTCCTTTTCTCCGCTGCAGTGTGTGTTTTCATGGCTGTCTAAGGGCTTGTTCACACGACGTTTTTGTGATCCGTTTTACGGATCCGTAAAACGGATCTAACAATTGTCAGTGTGATTAACATTGCTTTCAATGGCAAAAGCGCATCGTTGTTCACACGAGTGATCGCCGATGCGCTTTTTGCAATCCGCTTTTCGGATCCGTTTTAAGAATTGACATGTCAATTCTTCTTGCGTTTTACGCAAGAGAAATCCCCATAGGAAATAATGGAGTGCGCTTTTGGCATCCCGAAAGCGGATCCAAAAGCGCAGCATACATTTGGGTGCGTTTTGGATCCGCTTTCGATGCCAAAAACGCATCCGTAAAACGCATTGGATTTAAGTTAAATATAAAATTTGAATATTATGTTTGGGTTATATTTAGTTTATAAATGTATATAAATATATATTTATATAAATGTATATAATTATATATAAATATATATAACAGTATATTTATATATATAAATATACTTTTGTATAGTATTTATATATAATATAAATGTATATAATATTATAAATGTATATAATAGTATATAAATGTATATTTATAGAAATGTATATAAATATTTATATGTATACTAAATATATATATTTAGTTTATAAATATTTAGTTTAGAAATGATTTAGTTTATAAATGATTGTTATTAATTCATTTACATGGGGTGGGTTTGAAAACTAATGGTGTATGTACAGTTGATTGACACTAGGTAAAAAAAAGGGTTTTTTCTTGGTCATTGATAGGTTATATTATATTTAAATTGAAGTTTGATAGGTTGATTTAAATAAATCATTGAAAAAGCGGATCCAAAAAACGGATCCGTTAAATGCATGCAAAACGCATCCAATATGCATCCAAAAAAGGATCAGCCGTAGCGTTTTCTGGATCCGCTTTTTGGATGCAGTTTGCATCCAGTTTTCGCAGGTTAAAAACGGATCCGTAAAACGCATCCAAAACGGATCCAAAACGTCGTGTGAACAAGCCCTAACACTATTCATGTTTCTTATTATCTCTATTTGTTTCTTTGCAAATGCTAGTCGTTTGTCTTGGCTACACGAGTATATACTCCGATTATCCCAAATAGCCGCACTTTATTAAGAATGAATGTGATTAGTGCTAGAGGATCTTAAAGGAAACAGGTCAGCTACTTCCCGCTGACCTCACTGTACAAAAATGTTCATAACCTTTAACCCCTTAAGCCCCAGGCCTGTAAAGTAGTTAATGACCAGAATTTTTTTTTCAGTTTTTGCCTCCTTGCGTTTCAACAGTTGTAACTTTTTTATTTTTTTCAATGACGCAGCTGTATGAGGCCTCGTTTTATTCGAGACAAGTTGTACTTTATTGGGGAATAGTGTAAGTTCACTTATAAATAATTGCAGAATTCTTTTAAATTTTTTTAATTTAATTTTTTTTTTCACATTTTTTTACACCCTTCACAATCCACACTTAATAACTTGTTAGATTAATGCTACAGGTTATTACAGTCCTGTGGATACCAAATATGTGTAAGGGTTTTATTTGTGTTTAATATATGCACAATTATTTTTTTATTAAATATGTATTTTTATTTTATTATTTATTTTATTCATTTTTTTACACTTTTTATGTTTTTTTACTTTTTTTAAAAAAAAAATCCCATGAAGGAGAACTGTTTTACATTTTTTTTTTACACTTAGCAATGTATTAGCATATTCATATATGCTAATACATTATAATGTGAGTCAGTCTGACACAGGCAGTGATCAGGGCAGCTCACAGTCTGTCCTGGTCACTGGCTTATTACACAGGTAGTCCTGGGGCTACTCTAGGTCCCCAGGGCTGACTGTGCAGCCGTTCCCCGGGCTCTGTCGGGTCACTGGGTATTCAAGCTGTGGGGGCGGGGATTAGCTGCACATCGAACCGGGAACAGCAGCTTTTCCCCGCACCCATTGACAACTTAACTGGGTGTTTTATCTGGGAACGCCGCAGTGTTTCTGGGTAAAACACACAGGGTTAGAATCGGGTAACCGGCAGCTATATCACGCTGACCGTCATTTGGGCAGCATAAAGTACCTGGCAGGTTGTTTTTAAACATGTAGTTAGTCAATAAAGACTATTACCAAATACATTGCTGTTCTGATTTTGTTTCCTTTCAGAGTTAGAGCAGTTTTTATCTCCTGCTTGTTTACAAAAGGTTTTCTAGATTACTAACCACATTTCTCTGTTATAAAGCCCTGGCAAGAATGGTGACATCACTCTCTGCGGTGTCTTATCAGCAGCACATTAACTTCTTTATCTTTCTTATTGACAAGCTTTAACTTTTAGAGCTCTTTAGCTTTGTGCCCTGTTGTATAAAACCTCTGTTAGGGGGCAACAAAGAACTTTTTAGAGTTTAGAAAGAGAGGAGAGGCACAGCCATATATTTACTATGATACATTCCTAAGAAACAATGCTTCTGTAGGATAATAACTACATAATAGAGCAACCATTAGAACATCTATTGATGTAGCAAAGTTTAACTTGACAGAGATATCTAATCTCATGGTGTCATCTGTTGCTGATCACAAGCAGTGTTACACTTTGGATTCCTGTAGAGTCACATCAGGCTAAACAGCTGGTAATGGCGGGAAAACCAACTAATTACCAGCCTTTTTTCATACATCATTCATTGATAGTGTTGATCGAACCATTCTAGAAAAGTTAAGTTCTACTAGAACTTTTCGAATTTTTAGAACTCGAACCAACCATTTTACTGTTCGTTCGAGTAAAGTACTAGTTCGACACGCCATTTTCAGTTTCATTTTCAGCGACTTTCTGCACTTTTGGCGGCCATCCAATCACCTTTCTGCACTTTTGGCAGTCATCCAATCAGTGCAGAGCACAGAGAAGTGTCAAAAGCATCATCACTGAGGTGTAGGGCTCCAATTGGCTGCTAAAATCACATGACCATGTTATCTATATTTCACCGTATTGCCTTGTGAACGCCATTTTCAGCTCACTCTACTGTACAGACTGCTCTTAGTTAGATAGATAGCATTTTCCTCTCCATAGACGTCAATAGTTAGGGAGTTTGGTATTGCTGGCTGCATCTTTCCCACACCCAGAAGCTGTTATTTGGCGACATTTACAGGCTCACATAACGCCTAACTCTCATATGCATGGATATATATTGAACAGAGTGCTTGGATTTGCTAAATCATACTCAGTGTCCAAATGTTCGGTTTTTGCAGTTTGGGGGGGTTCAGTAATTGTATAACACACCGTCTACAAATGTCCTATGTGTCAAATGGGCTTTTGGGCCCCCTCAGGTTGCAGGGCCCTGTAGCAGCTGCTACCGCTGCACCTCCTATAGCTACACCCCTGCTTGCAAGCTGTCCTCATCTTTTCAGTTAGCCATTGAAAGGAATGAAGTATTTAAGCCTCTCATTTTTTCTGTCACTTTTAGAGCCAAATTTTCTTCATTGAGTTGTTCCACGGGTCCAGTTTTTTGTTATGGATGGTAATTCCAGCTTCTCCTCACCTGTATAGGAATAAAAATTAACCTGAACATCTTCTCCCATTGACTTTAATGGGGTTCGATTTCTAGTTCGAATAGAACCTTGAACCAAACTCACTAAAGTTCGAGGTTCTAATCGAACTAGAACTTTTTACTGCTCGCTCATCTCTAGTCATTGATTGCACACACTTCCTTTTCATGTCAGGGAAAAATGCTGGTAATTGATTGGATAATTTTGCTGCCATTGCCATCCAAAATTTAGACCACACATGACTGTACTCAAAATGCCCATTGATTTTAATGGAAGAGTCCCGACCACCTCTCGAGGTTTTGGGGCTCATTCTTGTTCAGCTCTGGACCTACACCTATCATTCATTGACAGCATATCCCAGCAGCATGCCATCAATGTCTGAAGTGAGACAACCCATTAAAGACATCTTCAAGTTTAGCTTTGTTGCCTTTATATCCTTTACCCCTTGTGAAATCTGAATCATGTGGAGGAACGGTAGGGCCACTATATGATCCTGTAGGAACTGTTCTATGACTTTTTATGTAATTATATTTTATAATCATGTACATGAGCCCTTATAGTGTTGTTTTGTGGATGGTATTGTGTACAATTTCAGAACCCATAGAAAATGGCCATGTAGCCCTTACCTAAAAGGCAGTACCTGTTAGATAAGAAAGCTGCCCATTCTGGGGCATATTCCTTCTCCACAGGGGGCAATGTTATATTATATGACAGATACCTTTAAAAAATGACAAGCCTTTTTCCAGAAACATACTAAGTGTAGTTGTGACTATCCTCCCCTACTAATCCTGGCAGATCCTATCAGAGTATAACTTGGCAGGGTACCACGGCGTAGTGGTTCTACTGAATAGGTGTCTGACTTTCCCTGACATTAAACTTCACATCACCATTAAAGTACTGTACAGTTTTTACTGTCCATTACAAATTTCTGTACAAGCTATGTCTTGTTCATGAGACATACTGCACTGCAATCATCGTCAGCCCAGTCCAATGAAGTGTTCAATTACTGCCAGGACTGTATTCATTACACATGTGCTCTATGCGGCAGTTTCCTGAACCAGTGATGGTAATCATGTAACCCGTTCTATTTTCATCCAGAAATCAATGCTATATTATCCCATTACACTCCTGTTTTCCATGGTTACTGTGTTTGACTGAGCATCTGTAATCTATTGGACATGGCTTTGTTTTTAACTAGCATGAAGAAAATAATAGCAGGATCTTCCGGTTTAACTATTTACATCAGTGGCTCCGTCCTATTTCCATTCAATTGTTTGTGTTGGCAATTTGCTGCATGGATACACTGTATATATTCTATCTATCTATCTATTGTATCTATGTATCTATCTTTGTCTCTCTTAGCTATCAATTTATCTGATTTTTTATCAATCTCATAACTATGTATCTATATATTTTATCTATTTAAATCTGTCTCATATCTATATGTAATGTATCTATCTGTCTTATCTATTTACTTATCTATCTTTCTTATCTGTCTCTCCATCTATCCATCTATTCCATATCTATCTCATTATCTATCTCTCTATCTCATTATCGTATCTATTTATCAATCTATTTAACTATATCAATGGCTCCGTCCTATTTACATGCAATTGTTGTGGTAGCAATTTGCTGCATGGATACAATGTATATATCTATCTATCTTTCTTTCTTTCTATCCATCCATCTGAAATCTATTTCTTATCTGTCTATTTCATATATATATATATATATATGTATCTCTATCAGTCCATCCATTAATGTATCGCCTATGTACCTATCTACCTTTCTACCTACTTATCTCTCTCATATCTATTTCTCGTATATCTATGCATCTATTTCTTATCTATCAAACTCTCATATCTATCTATCCATCCATCCATCTATTTTATATTTATTTATCTATCTCTTACCTATCTATAATGTATCTATATTTCTTAACTTGATAAGTAACTGTGACATTGTTCTAAATATCACTATTAAGGTGTTTTTCTGACCTGTTCATTTCTTGAATGCTCTCCATGTGCATCCTACCTCTGTAGGTGTTGTAGATGCACAGCTTAATCTAAAGGCAATAAGCCTTCAAATATTTTTCATTATTTTTGGGGCCTCTTCATGGAAATCTCACATTTGGCCGGCAGAGTAGTGACATAGTGATGAACACAGCAGTGCTGGGTTCCAGGGTTTAAATCTGAGCATGGCAGCATCCGCATGGACCTCGTGTGTTCTCCATGTGTTCTGTAGGTTTTCTCCAGGCACTCAGTTTTCTTCCGACAGTCCAAAATCATTTTGTTGGTTATGTGATTTCTCAAAGAAATTGGCCTAAGCCAATGATGCAGTTAAGAAGATCTGCATCTTCTTAACTGGAGACGTAATCCATAGTTCTCTATGAGAACTGTGAATTACCGTAATGAATGGGCCGTTTTCGGCCCGTAATTGGCGCACTTCGGTGCGTAATTACGGACCGAAATACGGCCCATTTTAAGCCGTGTGAACATGGCCTTAGGGTTAGGGTGAGAGTGAAAAATTAAGATCGGAATGTACCAAAATCCAAATTCTTGTGAAGTTCACTTCTTCAAATTCTGTGACTAGAAATGATAACTAGATGCACGTGTGAAGAAAACACGCTGACACTTGCAGATCGCTTCCCTGCCTTCAGAATATTCATTGCATATCTCAAGGGACATGTCTGCTGACACAGGGCCTATGACTGATGGAATGAAGAAATATACTTGACAGCTATGGCAGCCAAGCCGTGAATTATTTGCCGACCACAGAAGATGTATTGGTCTTCTTGGTTGCTTGTTCTGTGGACGGCAGATTAAATTGTGTTAATGATCATATTCCTCGAACATTAAAAAATGTCAACTGCAAATCTCTGAGCCTTCTTAGGTGCTATTGGTTGCATCACCCAGATTTCTGAAAACAGATATTGGTATTTAGCAGGAGAACAGAACGCTCCTTAAAGGGGATTTGCCAGGACGCCAGTTACTTACCTCTTATCAGCACGGGAGTAGAATATCAACAAATCATGCTGAGTCATGAAGGCTGCAGGGGAGAGAGGGAGGGGGTGAGCAAGGAGTGAGGAATAAGGGAGCGTCTCAAAACTTAAGTGAAATAATAACAGTACAAAAGTGGATTCTCAATACAACAAGACACAGGATCATACACTGCACTTTCTCCCCAGCCCCTTGAAAGCTCATTCATTTTCCCTGTCATCAGATAAGAAGTGTTTCACGCAAGCCCTGGCTGTCAGCTCCTCTGGTCCCTCTGGTCGTATCTAGTGGAAGCTTTCAGGTGACTAAGGGGGATTGAGAAATGCTGTAGCTCTCAGAGTCTTCACTTTTTGTAATCACATATATTTAGAAAAATGATTAAATACCCATTTTGGAGGTTCCCACGTCAATATTACATCGTGGAAAAACCCCTTTAAAGAGAGTGGACTACAAATAATATTTAGAATTTATCCCCAGGATTAGGCGATAAAGGTATGAGGTATGGTGGTCCCATGATCACAGGATCTGGAATCCACCAATGGAACTGGGGTTGGGCATGCACATGGGATTAATGGAGATAGCCAAGTGCTATAATTGGTTACTCTCTGAGTGCCCCATAGACTTTGAATGGAGTGGCAGTGAGCATGTGCAACCCCTGTTTTATTCAAATTGGAGAGTATGGATTCTGTTCTCATTTTCATGGAGGTCCCAAAAGTCAGACCCCCATTGATTATACACTTATCTTGCACGTTTGGGTAATAAATGTTGTTCATGGTCCAAAGCTTTCAATTGACATTGTCTAAAATTAGATGTGTTTTTTTCACTACTATATTGTGCCAACAGATTCTGCCACAGAAATTATGACCATTCACATCAGTCAGTGTCCACAATATATACTCCATATGTCAGACACAAACCAGGGCCAATTTCACAGGACACCAATCATTATGTATATAACGTGTGAGATAAAACAGGGAGAATTGACCAACTCTATCATGCCATTGCTCAGATTCAATCCTAGGACTCTAGTATTGCAAGTCAACAGTGCTAACCATTTTTTTTTCCAAAACACAGCACCACTATTGTTTCTGGTCATATCCGGTACTGCAGCTGAGCCATATTCAAGCGAATTAGCCTGAGCAGCAATATCAAATGCATGCTACAGAAAAGAGCAAATCTATTTCTGTCTGAAATGTTACATGTTATGCATTTGATAATCCATGTAATTCACATTAGGTCCTATCACTAACACTGCGCGTTCTGTACTGTAACAACCTTCAATGCTTAACTGGAGATTTCTGCTGTGAGATTCTTATCGGGACCAGTATACACTTAGTTCTTTATTTTTAAACGTGTCAACACAGTCATTATTTTCATGCTAGATCAAGATCTTCCATCCAGCTTCGGTCAGCCAGAGGTCAGACAAGCCCGGCTTTGTAGTTACTTAACCTGATTGCTATTCTAATGTGTTTTGTTTCCTGATGTAAGGACACAGCAGCTCCCATCACACAAAGGTCTCCTTGTAATGTGTATTATGTGTTCCAAAACGCTGCTCAGTAACATCTTAAAGTTTCCAATAAAATCAGAGCATCTTCTCTACATATAACATGCAGGACAATGGTCAGAGACTTGTGGCTCTCCAGCTGTTGTAAAAACTACAGCTCTCTACATGGCTTGACAGCTGCAACAGCTGGAGATATACGGATGTAGCAATATGTACTATATTAAAAGGGTTTTCTCATCAGTCTGTTTCTCAGAAGCTCTCACTTCCTGTTCAGGCTGTGGGTAGTTCCATAGCAGTAATTGGCATATCAGTTCTGCTATACCTAGCTGAACTTGTTGCAAGAATATTGCTAACAAATGGGTGTAAACAGTAGGGCAGAAGGCTACACAGCTCTAAAGAGTTAAAGTTTGCTAATAACATAGATAAACAAGCTTTTATGCTGATGATAAGACACAGCAGGGCATGACATCACCATGGTTGGACAGGGCGGCTGGAGCAATGAGAGCACAGGGAGATGATTAATAACCTAGGGAAGCTTGAGTAATCAAGCAGGAGATAAAATCTTATCTATCTCCTAAACCAGGCGTCCTCAAACTGCGTCCCTCCAGCTGTTGGGAAACTACAACTCCCATAATGCATCTATATAATCTATAACAGTGGGAATGATGGGAGTTGTATTTTCCCAAAAGCTGGAGGGCCGCAGTTTGAGGATGCCTGTCCTAAACAAAGCAAAATCAGAAAAGCAATGTATTTAGTAATGGTCTTTATTTACCTTGGTCTACATAAGTTACCGTTAAATCAGGAGGTTTGTCTAGGATCTGACCAGTTATAAACTAAGTGCAGGGACCTACAGGGAATCACATGGTTACTTTGACTTTAGTGCTGTAAGTGACATCACAGTATATGGCATCCGACCAAGCTTTGGTGTTCAGCTGCAGATTTTTTTAAATAAAGTATTTTAGTATGTTTTTTGTTTTATCATTACCTAATTGTACTCATTGCATAGACCCATGGCTGGCGGCACGCTGACAGGTTGTGTGCCCAGGGCATTGGGTATTGGTGACGGGGCAACAGCCTATAACGTACTCTTCTTTGGTCAATAGTACAGTGTTGTAACTTGTTAGCCATAGAAAGCAACAGAAAAGTGATCAGCAATACCCTGTAGAGGCTGAGTATATTTGATGGTAAGCTTTCAAGAGTATTAGCTCTTTAAAGGGGTTTTGCCACGATGTAATGTTGACGTGGGATCCTCCAAAATGGGTATTTAATCACTTTTCTAAATATATGTCATTAAAAAAAGTCAAGCCTCTGAGAGCTACAGCCTTAATTAGATGCCTGAGAGTGTACATTAGACAGGACCGGGAGCTGACAAGAGCTGATTTGGCCGTGCTTGCGGTTGTCTGCGTTTCTTATCTCCTGGCAGGGAACATGAATCAGCTTTTAAGGAACTGGGGAAAAAAGTCTCAGTCTCCTGTATAGAGACTCCACTAGTTCTAATGTCATTATCAGAGTAAAGATTGCAGACGCTTCCTGAGCAGCCCTTCTTCTCCCCCCCCCCCCTGCAGCTTTGAAGGGACTGTGGAATAAATATCCTTTGTCACCTGTATAGAGAATGCACTGGTTGTAATGTAATTATCTTAGTAAAAATGCAGACACTCCTTTGGCTCACTGTGTCCATGAAGAAATGAAAGAAAGCTGCTGGAGCTAATCTCTCCTGAGCAGATAAGAGGCATAAAACAAAACCCATTAACTTGTGCACAATAGTTCTCCTCTGTGATGTAGCAAAACAATGTTTGTTCAGCCACAGAGACTGAGCCTCGGGAACGTGCAGGGGAGGTGGTGCTATGACATCACAGAGGAGGTGGTGCTATGACATCACAGAGGAGGTACTTGTTTTATTTAAACACAGAAACACAACGCCCCTCTTTTCAAGGCTTAAGGCTCAAATTCAGCCTGTTAGCTGAGGAAATCACTTCTTGACAAAACCCCTTTAAGTCAACATGGTGTTATACAAGAAATTGAATATTCACAGACTTTTACACATAATGGGCATCAAACTGAGTCTTTGTCCAGGGCGAAGGAAGGCCTGTCTACAACTCTGGGTTGAGTCCTCATCAAGGAGGTAAACTGTGGTTATCCCAAGTGGCTGTGGGGGCTCTGAAAAATCATCAGTTTTTGATGTAGCATGCTCGCTTTCTACTCCTTTTATTTCTCTATGTCACAAGTAGGCACAGGGTGAGCCAAAGTCTACTGTGGGGACCCCAGCTTACAGCTTCCTAAAGCTCGTTATGTTCTTGGGCTTCACTGAATTTTTATCTAGTGACTGAAGTCAGGCTATAAGACTCCCACAGCATATGCTGC
The DNA here is from genome assembly GCA_025379985.1 of Phyllomedusa bahiana. Lineage (NCBI taxonomy): Eukaryota > Metazoa > Chordata > Amphibia > Anura > Hylidae > Phyllomedusa > Phyllomedusa bahiana. Next base: position 50,794 of record JAODAL010000684.1, read on the forward strand.
ATGCGATGCCTCTGGCTGAACAATTAGAGGTCTGTGTCTGTTTACTGCAGCTACAAAGCAGATAGAAAATTGCTCTTTGTGGTTTTTTCCTCTTATAAACAGCAGTGATACGAGAACTATACACTTCTGGGCCTGTCTGTAACATGCATTATATTCCACACGGTCATTTTGATTAGATTCTTATGTTACACTGCTAAGTGGAGGAGGTAAAATAACAGTGTATGCAATGCACCATACGATAGATAGATAGATAGATAGATATGAGATAGATAGATAGATAGATAGATAGATAGATAGATAGATAGATAGATAGATATGAGATAGATAGATAGATATGAGATAGATAGATAGATAGATATGAGATAGATAGATAGATATAGAATAGATAGATATGGAATAGATAGATATGGAATAGATAGATAGATAAATATAGAATAGATAGATAGATAAATATAGAATAGATAGATAGATATGGAATAGATAGATAGATAGATAGATCGATAGATAGATATGAGATAGATAGATATAGGATAGATAGATATGACATAGATATGACATAGATAGATAGATATGAGATAGATAGATATGACATAGATAGATATGAGATAGATAGATATAGAATAGATAGATATGGAATAGATAGATAGATAAATATAGAATAGATAGATAGATAGATAAATTTAGAATAGATAGATAGATAGATAGATAAATTTAGAATAGATAGATAGATATGGAATAGATAGATAGATAGATATGAGATAGATAGATATAGATAGATAGATATGACATAGATATGACATAGATAGATAGATATGAGATAGATAGATAGATAGATAGATATGAGATAGATAGATAGATACTAGATAGATAGATATGGAATAGAAAAATAGATAGATACATAGATGATAGATAGATATGGAATAGATAGAAAGATAGATATGAGATAGATAGATAGATATAAAATAGATAGAGATGAGAGAGATAAATATGGGACAGATAGATGACATTAAATAGCAGGATAGAGTAGCAGTGTAAACAGCACGGCTTGTGACTGAAGAATGAGCCTACTCAAATGCCCTAAGTGAACCCTGCCTTAGGAATGTTGAGAATCAGAAGCCAGAAAACAGGATCCAGTGCTCGATGTCTAATATAGGCTAAGAATAAGACTCTGTTTTACACAGCAAACAATGTAAACATCTGCCAGGGTGAACATACCATACAGGAGGCCCATGCATCTGCTATGGGGCCCATGGCAAGAGGAGGCCCAGTTCAGGTTGGTTGTTTGATCTATCTATCTATCTATCTATCTATCTATCTATCTATTTATCTATCTATCTATCTATCTATCTTCTAATATATAATGTATGAATCTATGCTTTCATATCTACATTTGAAACCCGAAATTTCCATACACTATAAAAAGACAATTCTGCATGTTTTTCTCACTATCTGACATGAAATTAGAATAAACCTTCCCCGTTTAAGGTCAATTAGGAACCAGAATTATTTATATTTGCCCAATGCCAGAATAATGAGAGATAATTTTAAGGCATTTTTATTACTTTCTGCAAAGTCAAAAGTTTACATACACCAGCAATACCATGCCTTTAAACAGTTTGGGACAGTAACAGTGTAAATTAGGCATACCAAATTTACACTGTTAGGCCATGTTCACACGGCTTAAAATTGGACATATTTCAGTCCGTAATTACACGCCGGAGTGCGCAAATTACGGCTGGAATACGTCCAAGTCATTACAGTAATCCACAGTTCTCATCGAGAACTATGGATTACGTCTCCTCTCCCTGCTCGGCGAATACGCCGAGGTAGGAGATAATTGACATGTGAATTACCAGCGACGTATACGCACCGCTGGTAATGCAAGTCTATGGGCCGGCGAAGTGCCGGCCCCCTGCTCCGCCCCCGGCCACACGGCATAATTGCGGGGCGTAATTAAGCCCTGCATTTAAGCCGTGTGAACCTAGCCTTATAGTAAGTTCACACGGCTTATTGCGGCACGTCCAGTACGCGCCGCAATACGCCGGGTGTTTTGGAAGCATGTGCTGATCAGTGCGTACTCCCAAAACATGGGGGGCTGGCCTCCAGGTGGCCCCATTGACTTGCGTTGTTAGTGGCACGTAAGCACCGCGAACAATTGACAGGTCACTTCTCTCAACAGGTGATACAATCGTATTGTACGCCCGTGGAGAGCTATGAATTACCGTAATTGCTGCACGCATTTCGCCTCATATAAAGCGCAGTACGCGGCGATATACGCGCGCAATTACGTGGCAAAATAAGCCGTGTGAACATACCCTTACACAAGCTGTATACTAACTACTTTAGGTTGTATCAATGTATAATACTGGTATATTCCTACATAGCACCAGATCACAGCTCTTTCTGCACCCCTTATACCTACATTCCTGCTCTTAGGTGACAAGAGAGGTTGTTAAAGCTTTTCTTATAGTCATACACCCATACAAAGGCAGGCAAGTTATAGTTGTAGATTTAATATTAGGGATATTAGTGCAGCTGCGTGAAAACCCCAGTTTTTCCATGTAACAGCTGAGCAAAATTTTTACACCCTCACCTGGTACCTCATCCTGGCTCATGTAAAGAGCAGTACAGAAATATTACCGCACTGTACTATAGAGAGGCGCTACTACAGTTGTATTACAAGTAAAATGTTCATGATAATTGGTTGGATCTTCCAACAATCACAGTCGTATCTGTTACATTATATGTTGAGTGTGGATTCAAGATACAATGTCCAGGAAAGAGCATTGTATAATTAAAATATTGGATCATAAGACCAATGTAACTTGAGAGAGAACTGTACCTACTTCTAGGGTAAAGTGCTGTTTAAAATTAGTCTGGATGAACCTGCAGAAGTCACAGTAATGCATTTTTTCAGCTTGAAGACCCTGTTAATTATTGACTGCTGTGCTATATATTGTTCAGTCTATAGTACAAATTGTTTTGTTTGCCGTTTAGGACTTTCAGCAAAGCCCCAGAACATATATCTGGAAATGTTAATATTTAACGCATATAATGGATGTTGGCTGTGAGAAGGTGCTGTCTACAAATTTACTTATTTTTCTAGATTTTCCTAATATACTCACAGTATGCCTCGAGTAGCTTAAGCATTTTATGCATCACTTATGCCTTCCTTCCTGCAAAAATAGCAATGTAAAAATCAGAGAACACTATGGGCAATGGAAGATATAACAAGTAAACATGCTTTGGCTACTTTTTTGTACAGTTAAAGAGAATTTATTCATATTTTTATTGCTATATAAAATATATTGAACGTTTGTATATTTTTTATCTATTTTCCGCACATGATTTTCGTTTCCCTGGTGGCTCTCTAAGGTGATGGCCAAGGTTTCCCTTTAAAAGACCTACTTACAGACGTGGAACTAAAGCTTTTTCTTCCTTATTCTTGAACAACAATGGTACAATGCACTTAATAGTTTCAGTTCCCACCTGTGAGCACAAAAGCTTAGTTATAATACATACTGCAGATTACAGCATAGCTGAATGTTTCTGAAACTGAACTAGAAAAGTATTCTAAAACTTTAGTCAGGTCAGTATTGATCTCACACAAACCTCAGAACAGTGTTGCCTTCACCCTGCCCTCTAAAGTGTGACCCCTGTTAAATGACAATTTGCAGCAAAACTTTTTAACCTAATTTTTTCATCTGTTAACCTGGAGCTAGGTCTTTTACACCAGGTCCTGTTCCCAAGAGCCTGATCTTAACTAATTCTCATACCTCCCAAGTGTCCCTGTTTTGGAGGGACAATCGCTATTTTTAACCCTTGTCCCTCTTAGCTCTATAAATGTCCCTCTTTTTCATTTGGGAAATAGATTTGGGTCACTAAGCTGACTATGTTGCTTTAAAAAATATCTGATTGCTTCCTAGCTGTATATTACATAGCAACTCACTTAATATTTCATCATTGGATACAATATGTAGTGCGCTGTAAGGCAATGTTCACACGGCTTATTTCAGAACTGATTCACGTCGGATTGCCGATCGTAAATACGTTCCGAAAACAGGTGCAAATCAGTTTCAAATAAGTGTCACTAAGTGTGGCACGTATTTGTAACTGATTTCCCGACGGATTCACCATCCCCATTCATTATAGTTGGTGAAGCCGTCCGGAAATAATTGACATGCACATTGTTTTTGTGGCCGGATAGCGGCCGCCATCCGGAACGGAAATAAGTGTCGTCTGAACGACGACACGTATTTCCCATTAAAATCAATGTAAAACGGCCAGTTACTTGTTTGTAACTGGTTTCGCAACGGATTTGCGGCCGTAAATACGGCCGCAAATCCGTTGCGAAATAAGCAGTGTGAACATGGCCTAAGAGAGAAAACAGAGGACAGGCATACACTGTAACACTGTAAGGGTAAACCTTCACTAAACTTGTCACTACTTCCTCCACAGACATGTCTGCCCCTCACCTCCTGTCTCTTTCCCCCTCCTTGTAGATTGTAAGCCCTCGCGGGTAGGGTCCTCTCTCCCTCTGTCGTGCCAATTGTCATTATCCCTTATCACTGTACTCGTTTGACTTATGTAATGTATGTAACCCCCTCGAATGTACAGCGCCCTGGAATCAATGGCGCTTTAAAATAAATAATAATAATAATAATAATAATAATAAATGGGGAGGGTAATGAAAGCCGCTCACCTTTTGTGGTTGTACAGGATGGTACAACTCATGTAGATGGCATCAGCAGCTAGGTAGCGAGCAGCCTGGTTCCATAAAGTCTCAGGGAATCCACCGCACTTCGACTGGTTCGCTGGGTATATAGTAACCTTCTTTCATCCAAATGAATTGAATGAGGTATATAATACGGACCTCATCCAATTCATTTGGATGAAAGAAGGTTATCATTGGATACAATGCAATCCTAAAAATGTGTTCCTTTTTGGCTATCTAAAAAGTTGGCATGTTTGTTTTTGGGTGATGTGGTTAGAGGAGTGTCTTGGTGTGATGTCATGGGTGTGGTCAGGGGCGTGGCCTGATGTGTCCCTCTTTGCAATCTCTAAAAGTTGGGAGGTATGAATTCTTCCAACAACACTCAACTCTTCCACTATGCCACAATACAATAATAGCCCACCTTCATCGCTGAGGCCTATCACAGACCCTGGTAGATTCTTAATAAACTAACTCCATGACAGCATGCTCAGCCCACTTTTCTTCAGCAACAGCTCACACAGAGCTCTACAAGCCACCCCCTCTCACGGCTCGACTATCTTAGCTCATTACTCTCAAGTGATTATTCCCTTAGTAAACTCACAGACTGCTCCCATTTTCCTGGTCATTGCTAGATGTTCCAATTTATGTTCTCGTCTATAAGTCCTCCAAAAGCATGCTAGACCTCTATCCAGCATTATCAAAGGTTCCTCTTCACCCTCTCTGGCCTAAAACCCACTTAGTTTCATCCAATAAACAATATGCATGGGCATCCAGCCCACCAACAGCCTTGGTGAACAAGCCACTTTGGCCTCCAGCTCACCATATATCACTTGGGGACAAGATTTGATCCACAATCTCACAAGCCAATTGCAGGTTTTCCAAGGACTTCATTTGGACCACCACTCTTGCACGTGATGGCAAACTTCCCTTTTCTTAGCTCCTCACTGTTTTAGCCATCTGCGTTGTGGTACAGCATTGTAGTGTCATAACCCCACACTCCCATCTCAAGGCTGTTCCTGAGCCTATCCGGAAGATTGGATCTACCTACTCTATAGAGTTTAGAACCCATCATTCTTGTTGCCAGCTACTGTGACAGGGGATAGTGATGCCACCAAGTACACATTATACTGCCACAAAACAACAAGAAGCAACACATAAAGACCGTCTGTTAAAGGGAAACAAAAGTCCTTTTATTTTAAGGGGAGCCAGCATAACGTTAGATGGTGATCAGACCTATGGAAAGGAGGTCTAGATGCTTTGTTTAAAGCGGACACCTCAGGCAATTCTTCTGTTCCATGTTGTATGAAGTGTTTGTGACATTTGCAGAGCTTGTTTTAAGGAACTGAGCTGCCTCTACATTATCCAGCAAACTTTGGGCCTAGTTTTTAGAGGACAGTGAAGGGTCATAGACTAAAGTATTATGCATCCTAACAGTCGGCCTCAAAGTGAAGCTGAGAGAGCCCATTGAGAATCAAAGGGCAAAGTGCTCTATTGGTGACAACTTAAAGGGGAGTTCCCACAAAGGCACTTCCGCTTCACAGGTCTACTTGCAGCTTGCTAGCTCTTGTTGCACATTTGCTTTATCTGGATCTCCACTATAAATTAATGGGGAAGACAGGTACAAGCACCGCCCTCCTCATTCTTTAACATGGTCAGCTCATGGGTGACTATGAGCCAACCTGTACCATGTAAGTGCCTTTGTGGGAACATCCCTTTAAGAAATGTTAAAGACCTATCTAAGGAATGTCGTGGTTGGTAGTAGTGGATCCGCTGGACCACTACAAGTGATGGTGTAAGCCACGCCAGGGAGCGGAATCTAAGTAGGTCCCAGTTTTCACCAGCGGGATGGACTTGCTGTGGCGGGAGTCTACCAGGTCGCTACCCCTAACGTGAGTTGCTTGCGGTGGCAGCCAAGGGAGAGCGTGGTACAGAATCGTGAGGTGTAGATGTAGTCGGGGACAGGCGGTAAGGTCAGCACAGGCAGCAGAGGTTCGTGGTCGATGGACGGAAGCAAGACGGTATGGTACACAGGAATCATGGCAAGACAAGTAACGCTTTCTCAATAGGGTAATAGGGCACTAAAGATCCGCCACTGAGTGCAGGAAGGGGAAGGCTTTAAAGAGGGGCAGCGACCGGCAGGAGGCGGGGAAGCAGAGACAAAGTCAGGAGCGCGGCTGGGTGAGTAAGGGCTGTTGGAGCGAGCGCACCTGCGGCCCGACATGCGGGTCGCTGTGCCACTCGCCCCCGGGTCGCAGGGACACCCGTGACAAGGAAGCAGTAGATGCATAAATTACTGACTCATAACTTTAGAGTCTTTAGATAACCTTAACCAGTCTCACATCCTTATGATGGCGATATTGGATTTGGATTTTTTGCCATATCAACTATACTTTCCACGCCTACCATGGATAGAGGAGACTCAGGGTTTCATTCCATAGTGGATACCTGAGAAGTGGCTGCAATAAGAAAGGCAACATGAATTTAAATAATAGAACAAAGCATCAAAATGGCAAAATAAATCAGTTTTGTTTTTGGCTACCTGGTTAGAACATCAGACCACAAAGAAGTTAAACATTCCTTAAACCACACATTGCTGCTGGAAGAACGCACTAAAATAATACATTATAACACTGAGTGCATCTGCACCTCCCCGCTAGGAATTTTGGAATTTATGGAATGTATTTTTCTGGCTATATGTTGACATGTTTTTGATTTACATACTGTTGGGTCAGACCCTTATTCACATGATGCAATACATTAAAGGCTGCCATTTTCTAAAACCACTTAAAAATGTAAAAATACTCAAACCTCAAAACATACACTGATCACTGAAACATTAAAACCACCTGCGTAATATTGTGTAGTTCCCTCATATGCTGCCAGAACAGCTGTGAGATGTTGAGGCATAGACTCCACCAGACCTTGAAGGTGTCTTGTGGTATCTGGCATCAAGAGGTTAGCAGCAGATTTATGTCCTGTAAGTTGTGAGGTGCAGAATCCATTGAGCAGACTTGTTTTCCCCAGCACATCCCACAACTGCTCTATTAGATTGAGATGAGGGCAAGTTAGATGCCAAGTCAACATCAACACCCTGAACCCTGATTGGTTTTTGCCTTATGGGTTTCAAGTCTTCATCAGTAGGGAAAATAAAGCTTAAAAATTCCCTCTACCCCTCCATTCATCCACATTTTCTCCACCCTTGGTTGAACCTGATGGGCATATGGCTTTTTTCAATCGTACTAACTATGTAACTACATAACTGTGTGACTATGAACCTACGGTAGTGTTCCTCATACCATTCCTGAACAATTTTTGCAGTGTGGCAGGGGCATTATACTACTGAAAGAGGCCACTAACTTTAGGGAATAACATCACCATGAAGAAATGGGCTTGGTCTGCAGCAGGCTTGGACTGGCCCACAGGGGAATACGGGAAACCCCCGGTGGGCCTCTGAGCATTGCTGGTCTGGAGTTCTTTTTAATCTGCATATACATCCTCATGAAAGGCAAAAAAGCAGAAAAAGAGAGGCAAGAAGCAGACTGTAGGAGGCATGTGCAGTCATTTACAGTAGCTGTAGGGTGGGCCCCTAAAATAGCTTCCACCAGTGGGCCCTGAAACAGCTCAACCGGTAGGCCCCTAGAATCAACTGCATCTCTGGGCCCTTGGCACCCCAGTCCAACACTGGTCTGCAGTAATGTTTGGGTAGAAAGTACATGTCACAGTAGCATCCATATAAATGCCAGCACCCAACACTTCTCAGCAGAACATTGCCCAGGGCACCACGCTGCCTCCATTAACTTGTCTTCTTCCTATAGGTGCTATCTTGTCCCCTGGTAAGCAACACACACCTAGCTGCCCATATAAAAGTTACTCATCGGCCTCCTTCATTTATTAGTCCAGTTCTGATGTTCATGTGCCCATTGAAGACACTTTTGGTGGTAAACAGTTATCAGCTTTGATCCATACTCTCACACAGCAATGTCCTGTCCGCTCGGTCACCTTTCTATAATAGTCTGCAATATGTTTTTTTAGGAATTTGTGCTACAGCAGCTCTTCTGTTCTCTTCTGTCAGACATGACAACCTAACCTTTTCTCCCCACTTATAGCATTGATCTTTGGGTGCCCATGACCCCATCACCCATCATTCATGGGCCACTTTTAGTGGGTATTAGTCACTGCTTAGCAGGAACACACCACAAGACCTGCTATGTTGCAGATACTCTGACTCCATTGTCTAGCCATCCCAATTTGTACCATGTCAAAGTTACTTAGACACTTACACCAATACTTCTCTGTGAGGAACTGAATATTTCCTTTCTCCATAATATATTTCACCCCTTGACAGGTGCCAATGTTATTCAATAAGCTTTGTTGTACCTATTATGGCTGATCAACCTATGCTCTATTAAAGCAGCATGGATTTAGTTTGATTTAGTAAAAAAAAACATTCCTCTCCATTCCAGTGTTGCTGCTTCTTCCTTCACATCCATACTGAGCACATACTGTATCACCCCACCAAGACAGACAGTGATAGCAACTCTAGGTAATGCACCACGGACAATCAACCATCACATGTAGGAAGAAGCAGGCAACAATGAAGTCAGGGCAGACGGGAGTTAGGCTTCGTCTACACGGCAACAATTTACTGTCGGATTTTCAAGCGGATTCAGTATTTAGAAAAAATCAGACTGTAAATCATCCCCATAGACCTCTATAGAAAATCCACACTGTCTACACAGCTGGGGTTGTCTGAGGTCGGATTTCGAATTTGAAATCCGTTCAAAAAACGTAGACCATTTTCTATAATCCATTGTATTTCACTGAACAATGGCAGATTATAGTACTGTACAATGGGGACCGGCCGAACTCCATGGAATAAAACTAAAACCGATTGTAAAACACTGGACGGATTCTGTTACAGAATCCAACGGTGTTTTACAATTGGCGTGTGCACGCAGCTTAAAAAGCAGAATTACATTGGTAGAAATGTGTTATTGCTTAGGATCCAGCTTCCCCATTCAAAAATGTTTACAACACTGCCCCCTAGAGGTCAGTGGTGGTCATTTTGCTATTCCCAGTAAAACCATTTCCACACTGTCCTCTATTATTTATCACTCTGTGTGCATCTAATTTTGGCACAAACTGAAAAACAAACTAGAGAATACTCAGCCTACAATACGACTGTGGAGGCAAAGACACGCCCATCGTTTTTTCTATAAGGGGATGTTCACACGGCGTAATTGAGTTCCGCACTTCGGGGCATAAATGTGCTGCAATACACATGAAGTATGGCCCGAAATTACAGTAACATCATAGCAGTCATTGAATGCTATGATTTCAAAGCAAGAAACTAAAGTGAATGGGGGTTGGGCCGGAGCGCTTTAGAAGTACGTGATGGCCAGCGCAAACTTGAAAAGCAACAGGCGTCTGCAATACACCTGCATAAGCCGTGTGAAAAATAGGCAAAGAACTTTAAGGGTGCGTTCACACGACAAAGACGTCTTTTTTTGGCACATAGGGGGATGGCGTTTGTTTGCAGTTTGTGGAGTCAAGCCATCCCCCTTCGCACCCACATGTTCATGTACTGCGCGAAAACCGGGCAGAAGAATGAACATGTTCTAAGTTTTTAGGAACGCCGGTGGTGTCAAAAAACGTCCGGCGGACAAAACCATGCAGTGTGGACTGCTACACGGATTTTCTATTGAAGTCAATGTACAGGGTTGATAGTCAGTTTACAGACGGTTTTCAAATTTGAAGGCCCTGCCGAGGGGACAAGCCCTTAACTTTTTTACATTTCACTGTTGAACTGTTTGAAAACTATGCAATATCTTATTTAATTTCTTCCCTGTAAATTCAAGCCCTTGCATTATCCTCTTCTGTTACTTTATTGAAACATCTTCCCAGGGGTTTTGTAGTTATATCTGTTTCGGGTGAACAGGGTGAATTCCAGTGGTTATCAATATTGTCTTGCAGCGCTGGCGTCCAGGGTTCCAATTCCACCAAGGATAATGTATGTTCTCCCTGTTTTTGCATGGATTTCCTCAGAGCACTCTGGTTTCCTCCATACTCCAAAACCTACTAATAGGATTATCTGGAATTTAGACTGTGAGTCCAAATGGGGACAGGGACTGAGTACGGTATTGCGGCCGTTTTTTCAGACGGTCTGCGGTTTTGCAGGCTGTCTGAAAAACCGGCCGCAAACTAACACACCGCATTAACACAAACTAACACACGACACTAACAAACCGCCGGCGGCCCGAAAACATTGAACATGTTCATTCTTCCGTCCGGTTTTCGGTCGGAATATGAACAAGTCAATGTGAAGGGCAAGGGCTTTTCTCCGCTAATCGCGGCTTAAAATGCAGCATATTTCGGCACGCATCTCGCCATGTATTGCGCTTAATACACGGGGAAATGTACGCCGCCATTATGGTAATTCATAGCTTTCATATAGAGCTATGGACTGTGTCTCCCCCTCCCCCACATGCGTGGAATACAATCGTATTGTATGTGCGGGGGGAGAATTGACATGTCGATTGTTAGCGGCGATTACGCGCCGCTGACAATGCATGTCTATGGGGGCGGCGCGGTGCTTTGGTATTACGCGCTGATACTATCCTATACGCGCCACAATAAGCCGTGTGAACATACCCTTATTCCACTGGCTCAGACTGACAGTTTTGCAGTTGCACATCGTTAAAGATCCATACCTCCTTAAGGATGAAAGGCAAATTCACATATGCTGGAATTTCTGCCAATTTTCCAGCAGAGGAGGAACAGTGCTAGGAAAGTGGGTAAGATTGAAAAGATTTTTCACACTGAAATTGCCTTTGGGCAGGATTTTGACAGTGTGTCGGTTTCTTCTCCATATTTCACTGCAGATGTCACTGCTTTCAATGTAGCAGGGATGAAAGCCAAGGTGAATTCATAGCAAAACAAATGCTGATTTTGCTGCGGATTCACTGTGGATTTGAAATGAAATCTGCTGTAAATTTTTAGTGTGATAAATCTGCCACATTTGGCTTAATCCTAAACAGAAGAAACGTAAACCAAAGCTGCATTTAGACATTCAGCTTCTTAGATGCAGTTTTTGAATACAATACCAAAAATTGATTTAAAACCAGGAGAAGTATCAGTCTTTCCTTTAACTTCTTACTGACATGTGATGTCAACTTACACCATTATGTTGGTAAATGAGTATGAAGCGGACTGACTCGCTGAGCTTGGTCTATAGGCGACGGGTATCGGATGATTATTAGAGCTGACAACCTCCAATAACAACAGGGATTGGAGATGGCTCCGATCCTTGCTGTTTAACCATTCAGATGCCACAAGATTGTCGGGTGCCGAGCAGTTGGAGGCCTAATCAAGACTTCCATAGCAGCCGTGTGAACACTTCTATTTATACCTGCCTCAGGCAGGAAGAAATAGATCTGCCATCTTGGTACATGCTTCTACATAATAAACATAAGGCAGAAAAATGTACAGGCGAACGCAACCCATAGTGGTCAAGTGCCCTAAAGGGAATTCCTGCAAAAGGTAAAACAATTTTTTTTTAAAGTATAAAAAATAATTTAAAATGCAAAACACCCCATTATGCCACTTTACAAATGTATCCCAATGGTACCAATAAAAACTACACAAAAATGTGTCCTGACTCAGGTCCATGGGTGAAAAAAAGTTATTAGTCTCAGAAAATACCACAGATGTTTGTTTTTTTTTCATAGTACAAAAACATAATGAAAACCCTACATATTTGTTATCACTGGAATCCTATGGACCTGCAGAATTCATATATGACATAATTTATTCCTTATACTGAACACCATAAATACTTAATCCCCTCAAATTTTCCGCAAGTGCATTTTTTTCTCATTTTACTTCACTTAGAATTTGTTTTTCGTTCCCCAGTACAATTGGTACAGTCAATGGCACCATGTATGTAGATGGGAGAAATCAAACAGTTTGGCTTTTGGAAGGTGAGGAGGAAAAAATGAAGAGAAAATATATTATGACCAGGTGGAGGGAAGGGTAATGTGTCCTTAAGTTCCATTCCTGATTCCAAAACTATATGTAAAAAGCTGAACACGGGAACACAACCAATATCTCCTTTCAGAAGAGCACCCAAGACTGCTGTAACAAACAATCTTAGGGTGGTGTCCTTTCAATGCTGATGGCAATAGACATAGGATTTTAGTCAATTTATTGTCTACCTCAAAAAACAGCTTGGGGTGGTCTTCTGAAAGAGGTAGTCATTTTGGGACGTTTCACAGATCCATTGATTAAAGAAGCTGCCCATCTTATGGATTGTGAGGCAGCAGATGACTATCCATGTGTTATTTGTTTTCCTGATATTTCATCCCTTTACATCAAGAAGACAGAAAAAAAACAAGGAAAATGTGGGCGCCGCTGGAAGGAGCAGAGGCTTATATCCAGGTAAACCTCTTCCAACCACATGGTCATATGTTTTTGGATCTTCATTTTTTCCTCCCTGCTTTCCAGGAGCCAAATTTTTTTCGTTTCCCATCTTCATAAACATATGAGGGCTTGTTTTTTGCAGGATAAGATGTACCTTTTAATGCTGCCATTGACTATACTATATAATGTACTGGGAAACAAAACAATCTAAGTGAGAAATGTGAAAAAAAACTTACTTGCATCATTTTTGCAGGGGTTTCGTTTGTATGGCATTCACCCTTCAGTATAAATCATGTTATTTATATTCTGCAGTTCAGTATTATTCCAGTGATACCAAAAATTTAAGGTTTTTTCCATGTTTTAGCCCTCTTAAAATATGCATTTTTTTTAGCTGCAACACCATTTTCTGCAATTAATAACTTTTTAGATTTTTCAACTATGGACCTGAGTAATGGCTCATTTTTGGGGAGCTAAGGTTTTTATTGGTACTGTTTTGGGATACATGTAACTTTTTGGATCACTTTTTCTTACATTTTTACGGGAAAGTGATATACTGTAAAAAACACAATTTTGGCATCTGGAATTTTTTTCTACAGTGTTCAGTCTAGAGGATCAATCATGTTATATTTTAATAGATTAGACTTTTATGGCTGCGCCAATGCCAATCATGTGTAACTTTTTATTTTATTTTTATTTTTAAATGACAAAAGGGGGGTGTTTTGAACTTTAAACATTTTAGTTTTTGATTTTTAAACCTTTATTTTTTTTTTTGTAGTAGAGGCCTCGATCGCTTGTTCAACCTTCTGCATTATATATATAGATGGTGCTTCTGTAACTTCCTTCTTTGTCGCTGAAGGAGGTGGGTGGGTCTCAGAGGGAGGAACGGTGGCACGATCGCTGTGATGTCTAGAAGGCTGTTAGCAGTGGGTGTCGGCAGTAATTAACAGCCGGCAACCACCCACCTAAGTGGACTCAGCGAGTGAGCCAGTTCCATACCACTGTTCCGGCATAATGACATAAACTTATGTCATATGTTGGTAAGGGGTTCATAGAATTTATTTGGAGCCTAAAACTGGATACAAGCCTCTGTCCTCTATCCAGTAGAGTCAGGATTTTCCTAGTGTTTTCTGTCCTCTTGATGTCACTGTAGCGGCTGCCTTTATTGCATGACTGGTCCAAGAAGGAACAACAGCTGCATTAAATACTGCTTAAATAGGTTGTCTCGCTACAAAGATAGCTTTTTTATGTTAAAGATCTTACAAAAATAAGTCACTTTGCAATATGTATTCATTAACAATGTCCTTCCTATTCTGAGATATCCCCTCTTGTATGGGCTGCATCAGCTCCTCAGGTTTCTAAAGCTACAGACCTGTTTGATCTCTCCTGATAGACTGCCAGTGCTGGTCGCTATAGCTACAGACCTGGCTTCTACTGCAGCCTAGTAGAAGCCAGTAAACACGCCCCTGAATTCAAAGTGAAACCAAAAAAACAGGACTGAGGTAAGATGAATCAATGTAGTGAGACAACCCCTTTAAGCTACTGTACAGAGTCGTACCTGTTACATGCACATCTCCACCAGATGAGCAGTTTGAGTTTTCTACCTATTCTTTTCTATTTCTAGAGGTCTTTGCACTATGCAGCTCCACCATTTTTGATTTTCCATATAGGTCTATTTCATTCCTTTATAATTACATGTTTGTCCTTTCCATTTCCTCCAATATTTATTGCTCCTTAAGACAGACATGTTTTCCACTGCAGAGCTAAACCTTGTGTTAGCCATCTGGGTGGTATGGTCAGGCAGATGCCAAGCTCCATCCTTCATCATCTGTCAACACGCTGTACATCATTACCGCGGCCAAGTACCCAGAATGAGTGAGGTTTTGTGACGTGAGGCCTGGAAATATGTAATACTAGCAAAGTGGATGTAGAATGTATACACTTCATCTCTGTATCTGGATACTTTATTTAGGACCCAACCATTATATAAAAAAAATCTGTTATTATTATGCCTATGAGAGTAATAAATAGAGAGATGTACCCAGGAAGGCGATACATAATAATTCTAACAATATTTTGTTGTGCATTATCAGTTATAGGTAAACTATTGCTTTGTGGGCCTAGCAAATATCATATGGTGGCCACCTCCTGGTTTAGCTCACAGTACCACCACCTTTATACAGGCTCAGAAAATATTGGGGTTTTTTTGTGCCACTAAAAATATACTGTTCTGATTGGTAATACAAAATTTCCCTTATTTGTCACCTTAATAATGAATTAGCACTTCTGTTCAGGACCTCAAATTTTCCTCTAGTTCTATAGACAGAGTGTGATCTGATCTGGTGATTGGTGGGAAGTACAGAGCTGTCTCTACACTTTACAATAGTAGCATTAGGGCTCCTCCCCACGGCAAAGGACAAATACTGGTCAGTTTATCCAAAAACCGGATGGAAGAATGTACATGCACAATGTTCTTCGGGCGGCCGGCGGTTTAAAAAACTGCCGGGCGGAAAATCCATGCAGTGGGAACTGCAGCACACATTTTCCATAGTGGCCCAGTGTGAGTTTGCGGCCGGTTTCTCAGACGGTTTGCATAGCAGTATAGAAAGCAGTGTAGGGTGTGGCTGTCAGCAAGATGCTGACAGATTAGTAAATCTACAAAATTTCTTTTAAAATCTATCAACCTGTCTGCTTGTCAGTATATTCCATGATCTATCTATCTATCTATCTATCTATCTATCTATCTATCTATCTATCTATCTATCTATCTATCTATCTATCGATCTGTCTATAGTATCTATCTACAGTATCTATCTTATCTGTCTATCCATAATATCTGTTTACCTATATACTGTATTTACTGTTTATCATCCATCTACAATATTTATCTGTCTATTTACAGTTGTAGCAAAGATTAACTTGTCATATAATGCACCTCAATATCTGAGCACAGAAAGATACTCTGCTACATTCTATCTATCTATCTATCTATCTATCTATCTGTCTATCTATCTATCTATCTGTGTCTATATCTATCTATCTATCTATCTATCTATCTATCTATCTATCTATCTATCTATCTGTGTGTATCTATCTATCTATCTATCTATCTATCATCTATCTAATATCTATCTATCTGTCTATCTGTCTATCTATCTGTCTATCTATCTATCTATCATCTATCTAATATCTATCTATCTGTCTATCTGTCTATCTATCTGTCTATCTATCTGTCTATCTATCTGTCTATCTATCTATCTATTATCTATCTGTCTATCTATCTGTCTGTCTATCTATCTATCTATCTATCTATCTATCTATCTATCTATCTATCTATCTATCTATCTATCTACCACAATGGAGATGCTCACAGTAGATGATTGCACTTTTGCTTCAGGGGCCTTTGAAGTATAACAGACATGGTCCAGTTAGCTCCCCAGCTTATTTCATGCTCGCACGACCTGCTCTTCACACACAACTACCTTGTTATATCGTTATTCTCCAGATTGCTAGGGGCTCTTGCTGCTAGACCTCCTCCAATATGACACTGATGTGTCTGATTGGCAATGAATTAGGACTTGATTAAATACATTCCTGTTTCTGTTGTATTATATTATATTTCAAGTATCCTTCTATATTATAGTCCAAATTAGACCTTACAAAAGTAGCACAAGGGAATTCTCTCCAAGTGTTTTTCATTCTTCTCATAAGAAAATCAGTTTTGTACTTTAATAAGCAATGAGAAAGCCATGAGAGAATCCATAATATAATGGACAGAATAATTTAGACTATAGGCGCCAGCTGCACCATTCTAGAGGCCAGATATATTTTTGGTAAAGTTAGGTGCCAGTAACAAACTCTTTGACTCATTGGCTACTTAGCTTTGCAGTGCCCTTTATAAATTTAAGAATTGTGGCAGTGAATATCAGAATTATCTTTCATGCTTGGAACAAAAAGTCAAATTCATCACAGCAGGATACAGTTACTGATGATGGCAGCCTGTATTCTGTCTACAGATTTACCACGCAAGTTTCCAGGATGTACACATTTGAACATTCAAAAAATGGGCGAAAACTCACTTTAATCCCTATAAATATTCATTTATTACACCTAGAACTTATAATAAAAGTCCCAAAAATAGTAGTATTGTCACGGATGCCCCTGCGACCCTCGTCCCGGGTCGCAGGCGCATCCGTGCCCCGACTCTGAGCGGCGCCCCGTCCCGCACCTCGGGTCCGGGGTCCGCTCACTCCTCTGCAAGTGTCCCCAGTCACTTACCCGGCCACGCTCCTGTCCCGTCCGTCTCTGTCCCTCGGCGTGCGCGGCGCCGCCCCCTAGGGCACGCGCGCGCCGGCAGTGTGAGATTTAAAGGGACAGTGCACCGGTAATTGGCCATTACCGGGCACTGCTCCTATTTAAGTCCGGCCTCTTCCTGGCAACCTTGCCGGATCTTTAGTGCACATGCCTACTGTGAAAGCATTCCAGAAAGCCTTGTCTTGCCTACCGTGTACCGAACCCGTTTGCTTACGTTTACCGACCACGAACCTTGCCACCTGCCCTGACCTTCTGCCTGTCTACTTTCACGAACCTCAGCCACCTGCCCTGACCTCCTGCCTGTCCCCGACTACGAGCCTGATTGCCGATTCTGTACCCTAAAGCATCTTATCCATAGTAATTCGATGCAGGGCGAGCGTCACTCAAAAGCACGTCCTCACAGTAAGCCTCTCTGTAGAAGACTTGCGTGACATTTCAGGGGACCGCTCCCTTTGCTAGTGAGGACGTGCTTTTGAGTTCCACTCGCCCTGTATCGAATTACTATGGATAAGATGCTTTAGGGCGCCGAAAATTGAGCTGCGACTGGCTAATGGATACTACGTTCTAACAAGGGCTTTCCAAAAACTGCAAGTTTGTTTAATACATGGAAATTGCTATTTATTTTATGATACTACCATTTTTTGGGACTTTTATTATAAGTTCTAGGAGTCATAAATGAGTATTTATAGTGATAAAGTTGAGTTTTTGCACATTTTTTGTATTGTGACTAACGATTTTTTGAAGGTGCATACGATCGGGGGTTGGGGCTCCTAGGTTGGTCACAACCTTGTGGTTTTTACATTGGATTTAGAGGTGTACTGTGTTTTAACTGGTCACATTTGAACATTGCCACTACCACATCAAGTTGTCCATTCCTGGAATCCTGATCTTATCTTACACTGGAAAATGCACTAATATACAGTATTCTACTATAATAGTCCATTTAATTTAGTCAATTGAAGTGTGTTGGCTTCAGATCTGAAATCTCCCAGCATTCCTTGCTGGCTTAGAATCAGCACTAAGCTTCTGCTAGAGATTTGATTCTCAGTTAAGTTGTCTCTGCTCCAGAATGTTTATGATTCCCCACTTAATTATAGGAACTTTATTAAATGTCGTTGCAAATTTGTCTGATGACAACCTTGTTGACTGTTGCTAATGACAACCAAAAATATTGTTGCTGCAGTTCTAGACTATACTATAGGATCTTACTCGGGATTAGTACAAGATATGCAAAACAATGTTCTACAAAACTTAACAAAGTATACAATACAATCAAAGTGATAGAAAGTTCCTTATTTTTCATGTATATGTAATTTGTGGATTGCGAGTTGGTTTGCCCCAATTATTAAAGAAGCACTCCCATAGAATTTTTGATTTGTGACCTATTGGCCAACATTCTGATATAAACTGCAGTAAGGTTCATTTTCTTGCAGTTCCTTTTTAGTCCAGTTATCAGCTTTGTTCCAGTCCCCTGCTGTATCATAGTTGATAAGGTTAAAAAAGACAAGTATTCATCAAGTCCAATTTCTATCTCTATTGTGTTGATCCAGAGGAAGGCAAATCCCTCCATGAAGCGAATTCCAATTGCCACATAGTAGAGGAACAATTCCTTTTTGACTCCAATTTGGCAATCAGAATTAATCCCTGGATCACTGTCTCATCTATAGACTCTAGTACCAGTAATCTGTAATATTATATGGCATCAATGCTCTTCCACAATCACAGCCTTTTCTAGCAACAAATGTTATAGTCGCACTGCTCTTACAGTAAAGAATCCACATCTATGATGATGGTACAACCTTCTTTCTACTAGACATAGAGAATGCCTCCTTGTCTTTTTTACAGGCCTAGGCGTAAAAAGATCACACATGAAATCTTTATACTGTCTTTTCATACATTTGTACATAGAATTGTCCGTTAGCTAATGACCCAAGTTTGATGACCTGTCTTGGTACTGCAATCCACCCTCTTAATTACCCTGATCATTGTACCTGCTCCAGCTGACCTATGTCCTTTTTATACACTGCCACCCAAAACTGTACACAATATTCCAGGTATGGCTTCACCAAAGATTTGCATAAAGGCAAAATCTAATTGTATGCTATGGACAACAAAGAAAGTCCCCTATGTATTTGTCATGAGTATCTGCAGCTGCCTGACATATGTCACCAATTTTAAGACTACAGTGGTGCCTCAACATACAATATTAATTGCTTTCAGGGTGACAACTGTATGTTGGAGCTATAACTCTATGGAAAGTTGGTAATTGGTTCCAAGGCCCCAAATTGTCACCTAGGAAATTGAAGATGGTTACACATATAATTTATACAGATAAAGCACATTCTGACTTGTAACAGTCAGGAAGAGCTCCTGTAAGCTCGAAATCACTTTCTATGTTGAGGACAGGAGCTTCTTTGGGTCATGTACTTATAGACAGTGTACCGGAAAAAAAGAAAATGGGGCCCTCACCTGGAGTCCAAAGGAGCCGCTCATCCTGGCACATGTAAGAGCGGTAGAGGACATGTAGCACTGCACTGTTACTCGGTACCGCGCCAAAGACACTTTTTAGCGTGCCAAAGTTTTGGGGTGTTCTTGGGGCGTCGCACCACAATAGTAGTAGAAGTAGACACATTTATGATTCTTTGACGACAAAACTTTGGCACAGAACAGATAGAACAGCCAGACCAGGGTAAAGGTGGTGCCTGAGCCAGACTTGTCGTATTGGCACTACAGTGTGCCTGCATGTATGACCTGCAGAAGAACAGGTTCATACATGTCTCTGTCTGTTCCTTCAGTACCATGCTTGCACATCAGCTGGCACCGCGAGTGACCACTTTGGTGACCTAGAGGTTCCCTGTACCGAAGTCCAGATCTCTTGTACGAGGGCTTAAAGGGTAAAAACCAGAGGACTCCTTAGATCTTTAGGCTCTGCTCCTCGGCATGGCTCTACACCAAAAGTCATTGCTGACCCAAAGGATCCACCACCTGTCTCAGATGAGCATGAGAAGTAGAATATCATTATGTAGTTACACTTTTTGGCAAAATGTCAAACTATACAGAAGGTACGCATGCCATTGTTGCCGAATATTATTGAACTTTCCTCATCGGTATGTGGGGGACATTTGCTGGGTGAAATGTGAGCAGCTCATGCAGACCTCATCTGCGATAATATTACAGACCGTAGTGCGTGGTAATTTTACGTAACTCTTCTAAACACTGTACTGTTTCTCCTGTGCAAATATATGCAAATGCTTGTCATTATCCCCTGATATCTACAACACAAACATCTAAAGATCACACAGCTCCTATGTAAGACACTGAAATAATATTGACCCTCTCAGCTCGAATGGTAACAGATTCCCATGGGCTATATACGACACCATACTGTCAATATACTACACATGTATCATTCATTGCTATGAATGTGCGCACAGATACAGCGGCCGGAGAACGGTGCGAGAGATGAAATGTTTATCATAAATAGAAGATTTGCAGACGCTCTGGGGAACCTGAGCATTTTACAGGCCTTTCATGCGTACCTTGCACGTCACGTGTCTCGTAAGAAAAGCTCCATAAGTTACTCTCTATTGATTTGGAATAAATAGAAGATTCATCTTGTGCTCCAAATTATTGCAAAGGTGTTCTGGCAACTTATATGGGTGTGTGGTGTAAATGGTTCTGCATTCCATAGCTGGAAGTTGCAACAGTGCCACCTACAGTCTGCAACGAGGTACTACAGCTCTTTTAAATGCGTGCATAACTATCAAATTACACCATTTACAATATGCATTTAACTTCTTTTAACCAAGATTGAAATCTCTAAAGAAAAGGACAAGGTCAATTTTAGTAGTCCATTGCTCCCCTCCTTGTGGGGATATCATTTTCTTCTGGTCAAATGATGCTGCAGTGGATGACAATTTATCTACAACAAAGATTTATAGTTTTCAGAATATATCCCACTCGCTTCTGGTCTATTAAAACCCTTGACCTTTGCATTTGTTCATGTCGTATTCTTCATTCCAATAAATGATGCATAATAACTTTTCTCTTCCTCACTTAACCCTGCGGATGCCAACTGGGCACATTGTGTACAGATCAGACTTTATTCCTAGTATAAGGTTACTGTGAAATTCTTTTGTGTAGTTATGTGTGATTGTGCCAGGACTTGTCTTCTCTGCTGTCAGTGGGTATAAAAGTCACTGGAGAACATGTATGTGTGACAGAAGTCTAAATTAAGAGCTTATTTTGTCAGTATGTGTGTGCAGAGCTGAATGACAGGGTTTCGTCGGCAAATGGCCTGCCACATGAAGAAGCCTCCATCATCCCCCTTAGGCAGTGCTAGACTAGATTGGGGCCCACTTGTGGAGTTGATTCTTGGGATCCACCAGTGGAGTTGATTCTTGGGACCCACCAGTGGAATTGAGTCGTATGACCCACCAGTGGAGTTTAGTCGTAGGACCCACCAGTGGAGTTGATTTTTGGAGCCCACAAGTGAAGTTGATTCCTGGGATACACCAATGAAGTTGATTCTTTGGGCCCACTTATGAAGTTGATTCTTGGGAACCACCATAAGAGTTGATTCTTTGGAACCACCAGTGGATTTGAGTATAGGGAACCACCAGAGGAGTTGAATCTTATGAACCACCAGTGGAGTTGATTCTTGGGATCCACTTGTGGAGTTGATTCTTTGGGCCCACCAGTGGAGTTGATTCTTGGGGCCCTCTAATGGAGTTGGTTCTTTGGGTCCACCTGTAGCGTTGATTCCTGGGTCCACCAGTGGAGTTGGTTCTTTGGGGCCACCAGTGGTGTTGATTCTTGGGGCCCACCAGTGGAGTTGATTCTTTGGGTCCACCAGTGGAGTTGATTCTTGGGGCCCACTAGTGGAGTTGATTCTTGGGGCCCACTAGTGGAGTTGATTCTTGGGGCCCACTAGTGGAGTTGATTCTTGGGGCTCACCAGTGGAGTTGAATCTTTGGGTCCACTAGTGGAGTTGATTCTTGGGGCCCAGAAGTGGAGTTGAGTCTTGGGGACCACCTGTGGAGTTGAATCTTTGGGTCCACTAGTGGAGTTGATTCTTGGGGCCCACCTGTGGAGTTGAATCTTTGGGTCCTCCAGTGGAGTTGATTCTTTAGATCCACCAGTGGAGTTTATTCTTGGGGCCCACCAGTGGAGTTGAATCTTTGGATCCACCAGTAAAGTTGACTCTTGGGGCCCACCAGTGGAGTTGATTCTTGGGGCCCACCAGTGGAGTTGATTCTTGGGGCCCACCAGTGAAGTTGATTCTTGTGATCCACCAGTGGAGTTGATTCTTTGGGCCCACCTGTGGAGTGGACTCTCTGGGCCCTCCAGTCAAGTTTATTCTTTGGGGACTTTTGGATTTGAATCTTGGGGCCCACCATTGAGTTGTTGCTTGGAGTAAACAAATTACATTTTATTATGGTGGCTGATGCAGCTTGTCAGTTTGCAAAATAAGAAAAATAAAATAGCAGATGCAGCAGAACAGAAAGCTGCAGATATCATTATAATCTCTGACTAATGCTTTATTTTCTAACTCACTAATATATACCATTTTTAAGTTTTAGATAAAAAAGCTTTTTTCATGGAAAGTTTAAGTTTACATCCAAAGATGTTGGGATTGAATAGGTTAAGTGGTAATTTCACCTTTAGGCCGTGTTCACACGGCTTATTCCCGACGGATTTGTGCGCCGTATTGAGCGCACAAATCCGCCGTGAATAAGGGGCGGGACGGGGCGGGGCCGGAGCGCGGCGGGGGCGCCGCTCCCGGCCCCATAGACAATGTATTATCTACGGCCGAGCGGGGAGGAGCGACGGATTCCACTGTTCTCAATGAGAGCAGTGGATTACCGTAATTGCTGCCGCGGATTGGCGCCGTACTGAAGCCCAAATCCGGCACGCAGTACGGCGCCAATACGCGGCAGAATAAGCCGTGTGAACGAGGCCTTAGAGAAACAGTGCGGGATTTATTCACACTCGCCATCAATGTTGTAATAGTGAAAAATCTTCTTCTATACGTCTTTACCTCCTGTCTTTTTTGCTTCTTCAATTTCAAGGCATTTAGATCAGGTGACACTTAGGGGCCGTTCACACGGCTTATTTCGGCGCGGATTGGTGCCGTACTGCGCGCTGGATTGGCGCTGCAGCACAGCGCCAATCCGTCGCAGTAATTACGGTAATCCACCGTTCTCATAGAGAACAGTGGATTCCGTCGCTCCTCCCCGCCCGGCGAATCTGCCGCGGGGGGAGAAACTGACATGCACGTTATCCAGGCGCAATACGCGCCGTGGATAATGTAAGTCTATGGGGCCGGCGGCCCGCGCCCCCGCACCCGCCCCTTATTCAAGCCGGAATTGCAAGCGCAATCCGGCTCGCAATTCCGGCTTGAATAAGCCGTGTGAACACGGCCTTAGCCTGACTGCAGACCTGTAACAGCAGTCACTGCATTTACCAGAGGGCAGTTTCTTGTTCCATCCCAAACTTTTGCTGAACAGCAGAATGTGGTTCTCAGACTAGTTCCTCCCTGTTCCTCCTGTTCTTCACCAGCTCCTTTCTTGCTTTGGCTACTTACATGCTGCTTCTAGTTACGTTTACTGTGTCCACTGGAAGAGCTCCCGGTGAATACAGCAAACCTTACTATAGACCCCCATCGGTTGATAGAATTGAGAAGTGTGTTATTTTGGCCTCCAGTATCTGTCATGGTTTTGTGGATGCAATAGCAGAGATAACTCTTCTATTCCATGAAAGGGAACCTGTCAGGTGGTTTCTGCTGCCCTTTCTGAGAGCAGGATGTCTTATAGGGAGGGAAACTGAGCTCTGTGATACACAGGTTTATTTGACTTTATGCTGAATTTCTGAGTAAAAAGCAGAAAAAAACAAAAGTGAAACTGAAAGTACTGTTTACCCCGCCCATATACAGTGATTGACAATTTGTTCTGTACACACACTGATACAAGGAAAGCTGTCAATCACTGTATGTAGTGGTGGTGGCGGGGCCCAAATCATGTAAACCTATATGCCCCAGAGTACAGCTTCTCTCACTCAATCACACCCTGCTCTCAGATAGCACTAAAAAACATTAAAAATTGCTAAAATCCAATGCGTTTCCTGCACCTTCTCTGTTCTTTTCTTTGTGATATATAGAGAGAACTGGCTCTAATATAGGCTATAGATAGAGGAAAAAAGCTGTACTCTGTGATATATAGGGTTATATGATAGAGGAGAGAAGCTGATCTCTGTGATATATAGGGGTATATGATAGAGGGAGAGAATGCCGAGGGCTTTTAGAGGAAACTGATCTCTGTGATATAGGGTTAATGATAGAGGAAGAAGCCGAGCTACTGTGATATATAGGTTAAATGATAGAGGAGACACGCTGCGCCCTGTCATATCTAGGTTTATATGATAGGGGAGCGACGCTGAGCTCTGTGATATATAGGGTTATATGATAGAGGAGAGAGCTGAGCTCTGTGATATATAGGGTTATATGATAGAGGGGGAGAAGCTGATCTCTGTGATTAAAAAGGGTTATATTATAGAGAGAGAAGCTGAGCTCTGTGATATTTATGTTTATATGTTAGAGGGAGAGAAGCTGAGCTCTGTGATATATAGGGTTATATGATAGAGGAGAGGAGCTGAGCTCTGTGATATATAGGGTTATATGATAGAGGAGAGAAGCTGAACTCTGTGATATATAGGGTTATATGATAGAGGAGAGAAGCTGAGCTCTGTGATATATAGGGTTATATGATCGAGGGAGAGAAGCTGAGCCCTGTGATCCAGGGATTACTCTGATTGCTATATTTGAAGTCAGAAAGTAATTTTTTCCTCTAGTTTGGGACAATTGGAATCCGCCTCATAGGGGTTTTTGCCTTTCTCTGGATCAACGTTGTAGGATTATAGGTTGGACTCGATGGACCTGTATCTTTTTCTAATGTTATCTACTCTGTTACTATGTTTCTACTATAAAATATGCCATAATTGACCTACTACAGGTTTGAAAATACAAATAAGTTTCGTCCATGCATGTGGATGGGCTTATAGAAACCCACTGGCTTTCACATGTAATAGCCTGTAGTGTAATTTACTATTGTCACATTCATCTCTCTGAGTAAAATGAGCTTGTTGCCCTTAGCAATCAATTACAGTTTAGCTTTCATTTTCCGAACAGCAGGGAAACAATAAAACATGAAGATATATGTCAGAAAATGTACATTATCATTTATATGAATTCTATTACATTATGTTGCTATAAGTTTTTCCTTTTCTGTTGGATCTCCCCAGTTGGCTGTAGATTGCCCTACACGGAACATCAAAATGACTGCTCTATGTAACACATATCAATGAATGAAGACCTGGAATCTGCACCGCGACATATGTTCCCTGTCTTCATTGGATAAATGACATTTACATTTTAATAACAAAAACTGCCATCTCTGATAAGGATAATATATAAATCACCATATGCTTTGTTTTTTCTGTAGTCTCCTGCCGCTGTCACATAATATTACATTCTGCTTATGGCTTTTACATTAGTGTGCATTCAAAGCTACCAGGATGCTTCCTTCCAACTATTAAAGGGAATCTGTTGCATTCAACTATGAGATCTGCCAGGCTTATTTTATAGAGCATGAGGAGCTGAGCAGATTGATATGCAGTTTTGTTGGACATTAATCTAATTTGTAATCTATTAATTTAATTTTCTGCTTATTGTGGGTTAAGGAATCGAGTGGGCAGTCAGAGATAGGATAACCAACTAGGGTACGTTCACACATCGGAATTGCGGCACATATGCCGGGTGTTTTAGAAGTACGCGCTGGCCAGTCACATCACTTCTCTCCCCTGGCGTATAATACGCCCGCATTGTACGCAGGGGGAGACAGGCGTAGTTTATAGCTCTCTACGAGAGCTATGAATTACCGTAATTGCGGGAGACATTTCAAGCGTATTACGCCGTGTGAACATACCCTTAAAGGGGTTGTCTCACTACAAGGATTGCTTTTTATGTTAAAGATCTTGCAAAAACAAGTCACTTTGCAATATATGTCCATTAACAGTGTCCTACCTATTCTGAGATATCCCCTCTTGTATGAGCTGCATCAGCTCCTTAGGTCACTATAGCTACAGACCTGTTCAATCTCTCCTGATAGGCTGTCAGCACTGGTTGCTATAGCTACAGACCTGGCTTCTACTGCAACCTAGTGGAAGCCAGTAAACACGCCCCTGAATTCAAAATGAAACCAAGAAAACAGGACTGAGGTGAAATGAATCAGTGTAGCGAGACAACCCCTTTAAGGATTAGTCCCTTCACATTTATACAAGGAATGTTGTCTGTCACTGTTTCCACCGCCCACTGCACTCTTTTCTCACCATGTTTTTTCACTGAGTCACAAGCAGCTTTTCATCCACTCTGGCTGTGGGTGGTTCTATAGCATTGATTTGCATATTCAGCTTCTCTGTAACTAGCTGAGATATTACAAAGACATAAGTGCAGGATATGTAATCTTCAGTAAACCAAGCTACACGAGGAGTGAAAACAATTGATTATCCATAAATAAAGCTTATCTTGTTAGGAATAATTAGTCTGCTCTGAGTGAGCTTTCTCGACTATGGTGATGTTACTTCCTGCTCTCTGCTCTAATCAGATAGCAGAGTTATGGCCAGGTAACCATAGAAACCTGTGTGCACTCAGAGCAGATAAAATCTCTCCTATATCCTGCCTAAAATAAAATCAAAAGGCCAATGCATTGAGAAAAAGTTTTCAATTACTTGTCCCTACATGTTAAAAGCTAATCTTTGTAGTGAGAAAACCCCTTTAACCCTAGAATAGCAAAACTTAAATTTAAAAAAGTACAAGTCTTTTTTCTCCACAGAGCTATATATCAGTCTGCTCATCTGCTCCTGCTCTGTAGCGTGCTGCCCGCAGATCACATAGCAGGGTCAATGTGACAGGTTCCCTTTAAGGATGCTTTCACACAGCGCAGTTTTGGTGCAGTTTTAACTGCACTCCAATTAAACTGCCTTTATTACCAGCAAGCTTTTTTCAGTTGTCTAAATTGTTCAGAAAGGTGTTTCAAGTAAGTAATCAATCAATGACTGTGTGAAGTCTTGTGGATTACAAACACACTAATTGATTACTCACTTTCCAAACAGATTAAATAAGTGCAAAAAGCTTGCTGGTAATAAAGGCAGTTTAATTGGAGCGAAGTTAAAACTGCACCAAAACTGCGCTGTGTGAAAGCAGCCTAAGGCAGGGGCTCCATAGAACACTGATGTAAATTAGTGACACATGAGCACATGCTGTTATTAGCAAATTTATGGCAGTGATTGCTGGGAAACTGGGATGTAGAAGACAAACTGCCTAAATGAGTGCAGCAGGGGGTATATCTGATTCCTGACAGTGTTTTTGAACACACCACAGGTCCTCCTTAGGGCATGATTACAAAAACATGTTTATCCTGTGAAATAAGCACTTGTTTCAAATCAATATAAACATGTTGTGTGAACATAGCCTGAATCAGTGCTGAAGTTAAAGGCGCTGAACATACCATGTGAACATACCCTTAGGCAATTTTTTTGCAGTGAAATAAACGTTTACTTCAAGGAAGAAACGTGTATTTGTAAGTCTCAGTGCACACTGCATTTGACTATACGTCAAACCATATGCGTTAAACGTATGCCAAACTTGCACTGTTTGGCTATGTTCACACGGCTTAATTGCGGGGCGTAATTACGGCCCGCAATTAAGCCGTGTGAACGGGGGCTGGGCGGGAGCGGGGGAGTGAGCGGGGGGCCGGCCCTTCGCCGGCCCATTGACTTGAATTGCCCGCGGCGCGGATACGCCGTTAGTAATTCACATGGCAATTATCTCCCCGCCCGCGGCTTCGCCGGCGGGGAGAGGAGACGTAATCCATAGTTCTCTATGAGAACTGTAAATTACCGTAATGAATGGGCCGTTTTCGGCCTGTAATTGGCGCACTTCGGCGCGTAATTACGGACCGAAATACGGCCCATTTTAAGCCGTGTGAACATGCCTTTTGGAACAGACATTTGACATCCATTTTTGTTTTCTTTTTCCTTAACTAGATTCTCATTTGATTGGCTAGCTTTGTTTATATTTTTTATGACAGATAAAAACGTATACAACATGGGCACATACAGTAGGATACAGTTTCCATTGACATACATTGTAAAAAAAATTATACTGTAATGTATGTTTTTTTTTCAACTTAAAAAAGCGCTTCCACTTGTTAAAACTAAACGCATATTTGATGGAAAATGTAAAAACAAACACAATGCCAATGTACATTTCACACCCGTCCATGCACACGTTAACGCATCTGTTTTTATTTGCGTCAAAACGGATCCGTCATCCTTTTAAAATAACGCAGTGTGCACTGAGCCCTAGCATGTTTTTTTCATGCATTTTTATTCATGCTTTTTTAATTTGGTTGTGTCTTTGGTCCATTTTTTTGCTGCTTATTTTCATGCATTTTTTCAGTAAAGTGAACTTTATTGTAGTTGATGCACTAATATTGGTCCTGCATTTCCATTTTTTTGTTCCGCGTCCAAAAGTGCAGTAGTGTGCCTGATGCACACTTATTTCCATTTAAGTCGATAGGACCTTAAAGGGGATTTATCGCTTCATCAGCTTGTCTGTTTTCTTGTAGTTTCATTTTCTCAGTTCCTGAAATCCAGGGGAAGTTCCTTCCCCTCCCAGCTGGGTGTTTCTTAACTGAAGGGGGATGACATCATCCCCCCCTTCACTGTTTGTGCTCGCTCCTGAGTCAGTGTGTTTGTTTGAGATCAGTGGGAGGGAATAGCACATCCCTGCCCCCCCCTCTCTCCCCCCCCGTCCACATGTCACTGTGTCGTTCCTCTCCCTATGTAGTCTTATTTTGTAAGAGCTGTTTGTTTACATAGCACAACCCTGCATTCAGTCTAGACAGTCTTCTATGAACTCAGAGCACTGATCTCTAATCCTCTCACAGTTAATCCAGTATAGATAGTCCTGGATGAACACATTCAAAACAGCACAGATCTGTCCTCCTCACAGATGGGGGTTTGTTACAGTTGTATCCAGTCTTCTATGAACTCATCCAGAGCGCACAGATCTGTCTCCTTTCTATGTTTACACACAGCAGCATTAGGCACCGAGCACAATTCTGCTGTTTTCTGATTGTAGAAGCAGCTGCAGCATTACTGTGCAGCTGCATGCTGTGCAGAGTGAAATGTTGCCGGCCCCTTATTTTGAGTGAGCGAGGCAGGAATGCACGCTCCCGTGAATATGACCGGGGGCCAGACAAAATGTAAATTAGTAGAGCCGGCAGCCAATGAAATGAAAGGAGGTGGAATACGACTGGCACTGGGGAACAGTATCTACAGAAAACGAAGATAAGGAAGACAGTGAAATTAAGACAGCTTTGCAAGTCACATCAAATTGCAAAGTTGATTGTTTTCACTGTCCCCTTATTCTGAAGACGATTTAATGTAATGCAAAAACCCCTTTAATGTCAGGTTTTTTTCACGCATACAGATGAGCAATTGTAAAATAAAAGATGTGAATTTTGCGGGTCAAAATGTGCAAAAAGACACTGTGTGAACCTGGCCTTACAGTTGTCAGCTTCTAGCCCACGATATACTCTTCTCTGGGACTTCGGATACTTTTGTCAGCATTTATCTGTATAGGAAAGAGATCTTCTTCTACAGTCTGACAGTATTGCAGCTTGTACATCTTAATGTCCAGCAGAAGAAGCTGTGCCGTGTCAGTGACAATTCACGGACCTCTGCATTATAAGGGATTTTGACAGCTGACAGAGCCTAATTTGACACATATGTTCCACTGTCAGCTTGGAGGAGATTTCCTGGCTGCCTCCCAGCTTCTCTGTCTCTGCAGAAAGTTTACAGTATATAGTCTTAAAGGGAACCAGAAAAAGCTGTTGCATATTAGGGCATTTTACAGGTGTCCCATTACTCCTGATCTACTTGTAGCAAGAACAACTGCACTTCATATATAACTGTCAGCGAACCCTTGTGACAAATCACTTTCCAGTGAAAACAAAGTATATCAAGATTCTTCGCCCTTCCTGTGACAGAAGAGTTATAGAGGGCAGTAATAAGA
Source organism: Phyllomedusa bahiana (assembly GCA_025379985.1). Taxonomy (NCBI): domain Eukaryota; kingdom Metazoa; phylum Chordata; class Amphibia; order Anura; family Hylidae; genus Phyllomedusa; species Phyllomedusa bahiana. The sequence continues at coordinate 81,372 of JAODAL010000684.1, forward strand.
CTATTTTCTTGGTTTTTCCTGCTGTCTATTTCAGAGTCACAAATATGAAGAGTGATTCTGATACTGCTTATAGTCACTGGAAAATGAAGAGTGTCACATACACTTCAGCAATTCACCATGGTTTATATTACAGGGTGCATAGATCTGCTCTATTCAGACTCTGACAAAGCTGTCATCAGCCACTGCACTGCTGAAGTGCCGTCTGATAAGTGGAGGCAGTCGGTAACTAGAGAAAAGAGGCTCATCTCTCCCCTCCTTAGATGCAGGCATTTACATTTTACAGACAGGAATCACCAATAGTGTTGAGCGATTACGTTGGCTATCGACATCGGGCTATAGTCGATAGTCGGCCACCATCGATAAGGTTTTTCGATAGTCGATCATCTCCGATGACCATTAAAGTCTATGGGAGAGCAACAACACCTTCATTCTTACACCCAAACAGGGCTGGAGAAGCTGGAATTAACAGCCACAACAGTCAAATGGATACCTGCTACATCTTAGGCACTACACTTAGGCTATAAAAGCCACAGAAAAAAAGTACACTGAACCATTCACTATCCCTGTCTTGTACCACAGCATGGGCCCTTAAACCCCGCATCACCCACAAATTAAAAAGTGCCAGAAGTCAGTATGATTTGAACCATCATTTTACTTGAACTGGACATTGAATATCCCTGTCCTGGAAAAGCAGCATGAGCCCCAAACCTGCATGACCCCCAGATTAAAAAGTGCCGGAAGAAAGTAGTCTTTGAATCACCATTTTAGTTGAACTGGACATTGACAAACCCTGTCCTGGACCGCAGCATGACCCTTAAACCTGTCTGACCCCAGATTAAAAAGTGCGGAAAAATGGAGTCTTTCAACCACCATCTTTAGTTGACTGGACATTGACTATACCTGTTCCTGTGCCACAGCATGACCAAGGGCCGGAGTTACTGGGGGTGCGGGTGAGAGCCCTCAGAGGTGGCGTCCGTATCTTTTTAACACGCAGGTTAAAAATGTTACCCTGATGACGCCAGCAACGAAAAACTGTCGTGCTGAAGCAGACCCGTGCGGAAGCGAGTGTGGAGAACGCAGCCTTCCTCAGTACACAGTCAAGACCCTGGGTAGCGATTGCCCTCCGTTGAGTGAGGACAATTGAGCTTCACTTGGTAATTAGGGTGGTTAAACGCTCCTGTTTACACCCAGGGTGCCTTTATATTGGCAGTACTTTTTCTCATATTATCAACGGCTGGAGGAAATGTCTCTGTGCTTTGTTCTCTGTCCGTGACTCCATATCCTGTCCTGCTGATTAAACCTACATCTGGTCAAGTTTTCCTGTACCTCCCTTGTACATTTCTCTGGTATTTTTTGTTACCAGCTATTTAGTACTTGCAAGTTTTTTAGTAGTTTTAATTCTTAGAAAAAACACCATTTTTAAAATAGGATGGAATCCCACCATGTCTTTGTTTCTCTTTTTTTAATATATTAAATGGGTTGTCTCAATTACAGGGATTGATAGCTATGTTTAAAACAGTCAATTCTGCAATATGTGCTCCGAATTAACAGTGTAATACATTCATATTCCTGTTTTGACAAGCAGCACCATCCCCTTGGCCCTCTCTTAGTGAACAATTGTGAAGAACAATGTCTGTTAGAAACAACTTTTTTTATAATAGGGACCAGGCGTTTATAGCTGCATGTCCAAACAAATAAATTGCCCCCAAAAATTCAAAGCATGACCCTTGAGCCACTTTGGACAGATTGTGAAGAAAACAAAAGTACTGTTAGAAATTTTTTTTTTTTTTTTATAATAGGCCCTGTAGTATAGCTGCCATTGTCACACAAAATGCCCCCTCAAAAAATTAAAAACATGTCCAATGAGCCACTTTTGACAATTGTGAAGAACCCAGATTATCTATTTGAACAACATTTTTTAATAGGACCTGGTAGATATTGGCTGCATTTCAATAGCAGGTGACCCAAAAAATTAATAAAAAATTGACTTCTCAGCAACTGTTAAAAATTGTGAGGGTGAAATGCAACTAGAAGCACATTTTCTGTTCCAAGGACCTCTGATTATAGCTTTATCACACAGCAACATGCCCCAAAAAAATATAAATATGACTTCTAGCACTGTAAAATTTGAGGGAGAATGCCACTTAAAAAGCCACATTTCTGCTTCCAATATAGGGGACCATAATTATTGCTGTATCGCACAAGCAACATGACCACAAAAAATCTTAATTATGACTTCTAGCCACTTTGTTAAAAATTGTGAGGCCAACCATGACCCAAAAACCATTGGACAAATGCGAAAAAAAAAAATTCTAAAGATGAAGTGAGTAATGGAATATGGGTTTTTGTCATGTAAACCTTTGGTGTCTTTTACAGGCTGCTCACAGCAAACAGAAATGAACTGTGGGAACTGAGAATTAAATTTGCAGTAAGGAAATGATCCTTTTAATAAATAAGTTTTTCAAGAGGACCATTTCTGTTTGGAGAGGAAATGGTGAAGTAGACAAGCAAATAATCGGTGGAGCTTCGGCAATTGGGGCCACAACATCTATCAGAGATCCATGCCTGATTCATCTTGCAGAAAAGTCAATACGATCCACATTATCTGTGGGAAATGACGGATGCGTTTGTCCTGTAATATGACTTCGGTGTGTGAAGGTGTCCGCTCAGATATGACGCTGCTTGTCGGGCAGGAAAACACTCCTATGCCCGTGGCGAGCGGAGCCGGGCCATCGCATCCATTTTGGATACCAGAAGTCTATTGGGTCCGGAACACATACAAAAACACTCGGTGTTTGAGTACGCAGATAGTCGTGCACTCTGATCTAAGACTGGTCTCTGGGTGTTGTATGTGTGCCCCGAATTGCATGCGTTGGTGAGGTTGGTAAATAATGATTGCATAGGTCCCCTTTCGGCTTCTGCCACCTTGCTGCCTGCTGCTGCTGCGGCTACGGCTATTGGCACTCTACTGCTTGTCACGTCACTGGCGTTTGTTCACCGTGACATTTGAAGCGGCGAAGCAGACTCCAACAGATGTCTCAGTTGATCAATCAGCAAAAGGTCTCCATTTCTGCATTTTTCTCTCTATTTGGAGTGGGTGGAAGGAAAGTGCTGAGTTTTGTTTTTTGTACCGGGGTATCCAGGAGGGTGGCCACCAGTAACTGTTGTTCATTTTGATGGCCTTACATGCGCGAGAGTTTCATGTAGGAAGAAATGGAGCATCCAAGCACTCATGTGAAGAGATGGAAGCTTGATTTCCAAGCCTCTGCGGTCAAGGGGCACTAGCAAACTGCATCTTCCTATCTTCCTATCCGCCTCAAATTCGCACCAACCTCTTTTCAAGGCAGGGACGTCACATCGGGTGTCTAAGGAACTACCTAGGAATACTCGCTCTCTCTCCGCAGCTAGGCACAGCGTCATCCACAGCCACTGAACTGCCTGAGATGATGCACCTGAGAGCTGATGCGCCACCATTGTTTACACTAGCTCTGGACCCCCGACGAAACACTGACCTAATGAAGACCGATGAAATTTTGAAACTCGTCGGGCCTTGTGGATTTGACGGAGAGAAGGCTCAGTGTCCACATCTGTGTACGTTCTGCCTCTCCGTCGCTGGCGGGACCTGTTGTTTCGAGTGTCCAACGATCGTTCCAGAACTAAGATCACCACAATGCTCATGCTGACATAGGGCATTGTCCACGACACTCATGACCATTTTGGTGGCTCTTAAAAACTTGGGCGAAGGATGGTGCAGTAGTCTTTCACTGCCTCCACTCTCGGTTGGGTCAAACCCCGAGGTCCGCACCGATGTTGTCAGGCCTTGTGTCACTTCGTTCTGCGTTAATGGCATTGCGCTGCGTGCCACAATCGTGGGAGCTATGTGCGAGGGTGGAATTTCCAAGCGTGTTGCCCACGTCAAGACAATGCGGCTGGTTGACGGGGAGGCCGGAGCTGACGGATGCAACGCAGCCAGGCGGGACGAAGCTGGGGTGCGAACGAGGAAGTTGCGAAACTCAGTCCTCAAGCTTCGTCAGCTGGCAGTCCAGACCCCGGGTAGATCTTTAGAAAATTTTTCTGGGACGACCAGGTTATGACATGTGCCAGGCAAGGGATTTGTGCCCAGCCTACCGCGATCTTTAAGAAGGCGGGCCACGCAGATTGTCGCCTCGTATTATCGCATACCACCTTGCCTGGCACAAAGGTTATTGTTCACCCAGCCGCGCTCGGTTCGTTCGTGGAGAGCGTCAACGCTCCTGACCTGTGTCGGGGTACGGTCTCCAAGAACAGGATTAATTTACAATAACGGCTTGGTTTCTATGGGCTTGTGATGCCACCAGTGGACCTTGGGGGTAAGAGCCCTTGCACCATCCCTGCGGTTGTGAAGAGGGTACGCGAGCGTGAGAGCCACCGTCTCCCCCAGAGTCATACCCCAGCTCACCAGTGAACTGTCACAAAGATTATAGGGGCCTGGGCCGTGCATACTCAGTCACATGATGTCGCAGGTGGTCAGATGGACTTTCCAAGGCCTCAGATGCTAGACAACGCACTTGAAATTTTAGATGAACACGTGGCTGCCAGGGCAGGGACGGCTTTCTGGCAAAGAATATGCCTGCTCGGCAACTGGCATGGGGGCAGGCAAGGGCCAGATGGATCGTGGCGGAACCATCTGTGTCCACAGACGGAAAGGCACATTCCAAGCAAAAGCCTGGCAATGCCGACAGTCAGGACTTTTGGCTTTGGGATGGTTTGGGTTAAAGTGTTCTTCTGCTCCCAAAACATGGAAGACAGAAGGCTGGGCTGCTAGACTGGCCGCTGTAGGCGTGCAGGTCGTCAAATCTGAGCGCGGAGGATAAGGGGGTAGGATGGGTCTCTGGTTGGTGCTGGTGGTAATTGGCGAAGGTGGAGGTGAAGCGGAGGCTAGATCCCTGATCATGACTCGGAGAGACAGGGGCAGCCTGAGGACTGCTTGGTAGGTGGCGGAGGAGGAGGAGGAGGGAGGAGAGCAGAGGGTGTGACAGTGGTGGAGGCCCCCGGGCGTTCGGTTCTGGCCTTTTTTGGCAAAGTGTTTCATCATTTCAAACTCATGCATTCGCTGGGATGCATCGTGACTAGACATGTTGGAGGTGGGTTAAACCTCTTATAGGTTCCTTGCCTCTATACTTATGCGTTTTATGGCAAAGCGGGCATATGACATCGCTGGGTGACTCAGAGGCGTGCTCAAAGAAGGCCCGGCTTGGAGTGGTTCTGGACCTTTTTGACGGCGATAAGCTGAGGGGGGTTTGCGCTCTCTGACCGTGGCTGGCGGTATCATATCAGCGGGACTTGCTGCGGACCGCCCTCTCCCTTTTGTGGCAGGACGTATTGCCACTACTCCCCCATGTATTCCCTCCTCGTCACTGAGAAGCGCTCACACCCTCGCATGCATATTCTGCGGAAAAGGACACGATGGGATCCGCAATGTCGTTCATCATCATCATCATAACACAGGTGACTTGAGTCGTTCCTGACTTTCTGCATCCAGATGCTGCGGGGCTACATAGCAAGGGGCCTGGCAGCAAGGCGTTTGCCTGCCGCCCCGGGAATTTTTGCACAATTGAACGGCTTCCTTCTCACTCCATCTGATGGCATCAGTAACTGGGCGTCAGAGAGACTAAATATCCTCTTGATTCTTTTAAAATGCCTTCGACACCAAACGCATTTTGTCATCAAAGAGGTCTTCAGACAATGGATTATCCACTGGGTGGGTACACGAGTTGACTATTTGGGCTGTTTCATGTTAGGTACGGATTGCTGATGATGCTGATGACGACATTTTCGTGGCCGTGAACTGGGGAGGACGAGGTAGGTAAGACTGCTGGTTGCAGGTTACATTTACACTGAGGACAGATTGGCGACGAGATTCGTTATGAGAGTCACAGGCCGCTGAACCCAGCGATGACAGCCTGACGGTCCTGCAACTGAGATCGCCGGGCATGCGTGTTGTACGCCTGCAATCTGGAAGGAGCACCTTCTATCGTACCTCTACCTCCATGGGCTACCCCGCTCTTTGCTCGCCTTACCACTGCCATTTCGCTCAAGTTCAGAAATATAAAATTTTGAGAAGGTAGGAATGAGTTTTGGAAAGTTCTTATTAAAAGACGGCAACACAGCTTATTCTCAAATCCCTATAATCAATAATCAAAATTGCTGGATTCGCTAATATTTTAACTGCAAGTGTTGTCTCTATCAACAAATCTGGGACTGGGCAAAAGTGCCAAAAAAAAAACACATATCTGTTATGTTTTGTATATTACCGGTATTTTTTTGCTTTCTATTCACCTGTGGTGACTATAAGAATTGCCTGTTTTCAGATTTAGTGCAAGCTGCGTCAATGAACAAGCTCTGTAGTGGCCAAAGTTCAAAAACCACGTATTGTTATGTTTTCGTATAATTACACGGTATTTTTTGCACTTTCATTCTACTGTGTTGACTTATAAAATTGCTCGTTTTCTGATTTACGTGCCAGCTGCGTCAATGAACAAAGCTGTTGTCGTGCGCCATAGTCAAAAAACAGTATCTGGGAAAAGTTATTCGGTAATTACTTTTACTTTTTTGCACTTTTCAATTCACCTGTGGTGAGTATAAAGTTGGTGTTTTCAGATTTAATGCAAGCTGCGTCAGATGAACAAAGCTTGTAGTGCGCCAAAGTCAAAAAACACGTATTGTTATGTTTTTCATCTAATACTCAGTATTTTTTGCACCTTTCAATTCATGTGGTGTCTATAAAATTGCTGTTTTTTTCAGATTTACTTGGCATGCTGTGTCAATGAACAAAGCTCTAGTGCGACAAAGTCATAATAACAACGTATCTGAATGTTTTCGGATAATAAAATGTATTTTTTGCACGCTTTCAATTCACCTGTGGTGGACTATAAAATGCTGTTTCTGAGTTTTAGTGCAAGCTGATCTGCGTCATGGAACAAAGCGTGTAGTGGCCATAGTCAAAAAACACGTTATCTGTGATGTTAGGTTTGCAGTTATAATACATGGTATTTTTGCTCCTTTCCAATCTCACCTGTGGGTGAATATAAAATTGCTGGTTTTAAGTTTACGTGCAAGCTGCACGTCAATGAACAAAGCTGTAGTGCGCCAATAGTCAAAAAAACACGTATCTGGAATATGTATTCGGATAATATAAAATTTATTTTTTTGCACCTTTCAATTCACTTTTGGTGACTATAATATATAAAAATTGCTGTTTTCAGATTTAGTGCATAGCTGGCGTCAATGAACAAAGCCTGTTCAGTGACGCCATAGCTACAAAACAACACGATTATCTGTTATGTTTTCGTATATAATACACGGTATTTTTTGCACCTTTCAATTCACCTTGTGGTGACTATAAAATTGTGTTTTAAGATTTACGTGCAATCGCGTCAATGAACAAGGCAGTAGTGCGCCAAAGTCAAAAAACACGTATCTGAAAATGATTGGGATGATAAAATTTTATTTTTGGCACCTTTCAATTCACCTGTCGGGGTGACTATAAAATTGCTGTTTTAAGCATTCCGTGCAGCTGCGTCAATGAAACAAAGCTGTCGTGTCGCCAAAGTAAAAAAACACGTATCTGTTATGTTTACGTATAAAACGGTATTTTTTGCACCTTTATTTCACCTGGGGAGACTATAAATGCTCTTGTTTCAGATTTACGTGCAAGCTGCGCAATGAACTAAGCTGTAGTGCGCCAAAGTCAAAAAACACGTATCGGTTTTGTTTTTCGTATAATACACAGTATTTTTTGCACCTTTCAATTCACTGTGGTGACTATTAAAATTGCTGTTTAAGATTACGTGCATAGTGAGTCGATGTTATTGAACAAAGCTGTAGTGCGCCAAAGTCACAAAATCACGGATCTGTTATGTTTTGTTATAATACACGGTATTTTTTTTGCACCTTTAAATTCACCTGTGGTTGACTCATAAAATCTGCTGTTTTCAGACTTTACGTGCAAATCTGCGTAAATGAACAAAGCTTGTAGTACGCCAAAGTAAAAAACAGTATTCTGAAATGTTTCGGTTAATAAAATGTATTTTTTTGAAACTATCAATTTACCTGTGGTATACTATTTAAAATTGCTGTTTTAAGTTTACGTGCAAGCTGAGTCACTGAACAAAGCTGTAGTGCGCCAAAGTCAAAAAACACGTTAATGTTATGTTTCGTATAATACACGGTATTTTTCTGCACTTTCAATGCACCTGTGATGACTATAATATTGCTGTTTTCAGATTTTAGTGCAAGGTGGATATATTTGAACCAAAGGTGGAGTGGAATGGGTAAAATTGAAAATGAACACCTATCTGAAAGTGATTATGATAATAAAAGTGGAGTTTTGCTCCTAACAAAGAGACCTGCTGTTACTAGAAATGATTTGTATCCTAATATAAGTTCAGGCCTTGCCCAAATATCCAGAGAAATATTTCAATTAGCAATCTGTTAATTATAAAGATATTTGCCTGTGCCATTGTTCCTTCACTTAGAGCGACATGTGGGTGTATGAACGTGGCTTTACGCCTGTTTTCCTGGCATTAACACTGAGCCTCCCAGCCCGAATCCCGCTGTCGGACGCAGGTTCGTCCATTTCGGCCTGCGGTCCGCTGAAGGGGCGGGCGGTGGGGCGCGGTGTTGTAGGCGTTCCGGGGGCGTGGACGCGGGCGCGCTCGTATAGTCCGAGGCATGAGGATGTACCATCGCGGCTCGCCAAATCGCTGGCGCTCGGGCAAGCTCCGACAGGCAGACCAGGTTTTTTTTTTTTTGTCTAACTTCCTCCGGCAGAGGCAAAGTGAAGCAGGATTGAACATGCGAGGAAAGCGGATCGAAGGATCGCGACCAGAAATCTCGGGCTCCGCTAGTGCTGCAGGAGTATGAATAGGAAAAAATCGCTTAATAGACGGGAAAGGGGAAAGGAAGAAGAAAACGTGTCAGAAGAGAGCTGCTGTAAAAAATACACATCATAAAAAAAAAATCACTTTCGCAAACTCTTAGAACGGCGCAATACAACAAATATGATATATGGCCAATTGCCGGGAAATTCAGTATTTCAAAATCTGAAATTATTTCTCATTGGTCAGGCAGAAATTGGCCAATCAGAATCGGAGCGAACGTGAACCGATTAAAAGCTATGGGGAAGAATTGACCAATCAAAATCCCGGCGGGATAATTCAAAATACAGTGAAAATGCTGGAAAAGAGCTCATTGACTGAGATAGCCGGGGTCTGGCTAGCCTCAGCCAATCAGAATAGGAGCGATTCAAAGATCCCAGTCTAGCCTATGGAGAAGTGTAGACTCCATCAGAATCCAGGGCGGGATTAATTCATAAAATACAGTAAAAGACAGAAAAGAGCTTATTGGCTGAGCTAGCGGGGTCTCGGCTAGCTCAGCCAATCAGAGCGCGAGCTACTTATCCCATTATACTCTATGGAGAGATGAGTGCACTCAAATCTCGGCGTAGCGGCCGCACGGCATGAAGTATTAAATCAACTAATTATTTTTTTACTGTGTAAAACATTCTCAGATAAGAAGACCAGAAAACTCTTCTTTAAAAATAAAGCAGTTAAAACCTCGAACACCGCGTTCGTCCCCCCGCCGAGCGGCGCGTATAAGGGAATGGCATAGAGAGATATTGCGGGAAAGACAGTAATTAAATTTGTAAAGCTATCTCATTGGTTGGCATAAAACCAGCCAATCAGAATAGGAGCGACAAAGTCCCATTATATCCTATGGAGAAGAATTGACCATATCAGATACAGCGACAAAGTCCCATTCTTGCCTATGGGGAAGTTTTAACAACTCAGAATCCACGGCGGGACAGTCTCTTTTTTTGTTTCAATATAAAATACAGTAAAAGGCAAGGAAACGGGAGATGATTTGGTTGAAGCAGGCGGTGGGCTAGTCCAGCTTTGCCAAATCAGAGCGCGAGCTGCTTTCTCATAGAGTTATATGGGGAATCGGAAATTTAAAGAGGGCGCTGTAATTTGACCAATGGGAGAGTCCCACCAAGGACGCTCTATGAGTTTTCTAATGCATAATTGGTTTAAACGTGTACATGGCTGAAATCAAATTATAACACTACAGAAGTTGTGCCGATGTGTATATAAAAGGTAATACTAATATGTGGCTTAACGAAATAAAAATTTGAAATCACGAAAATCATGCTTATTTTTTATTTTCACTGCACCCATAGCTATTGATCCGTGGTAAGAAAATAATGAAATACAACATTGATTTTAGGACTTTTTTTTTTTTTTTCGGTTAGCCACTTATTAGATCTCCTTGATATACACATCGGCACAAACTTTGTAGTGTTATAATTTGATTTCTGCCCATGTACACTTTTATACCAGATTGCAATTAGGAAAACCAATAGGTAGCGTCGCTGCTCCTCAATTGGTCCTAATTACGGCCGCCTCTTGTAAATTTCAATTCCCATAGAACTCTTTGAGAAAGCAGCTCGCGCTCTGATTGGCTAAGCTGGACAAAGTGCCGCTGCCTTCAACAATCAGCCGTTTCTGCCTTTTTGACTGTTATTTGAATGTCCGCCGTGGATTCTGATTGGTTGTTGTAACTTCTCCATAGGCTTGAATGGACTTTGTACGCTCGTATTCTGATTGTCTAAACTTCTCCATTGCCTAGGAATGGGCCACTGTCGCTCCTATTCTAGATTGGTCGAATTCTTCTCCACTAGCTAGAATGGACTTCTGTCGCTCCTATCTGATTGGTTGGTTATTATGCCGACCTATGAGAATTAGCTTTACAAATTTGAATTAGCTGTATTTCCCGGCAAATTCTGCTCTATGGCAATTCCTATATTAGCGGCGGTCTCGGCGACGTATCGCGTTGTTCGGCGTTTTTAACTTCTTTATTTTTAAAGTAAGTGTTATGGTCTTTATCTAGAGAATGTTTTACCATGTATAAAATTAATTTGTTGGATTAATACGTCATGCCGTGGCGGCGCCTCGAGCGCCGAGATTTGAGTGGCTTCATCTCTCATAGAGTATAATGGGAGATGTAGCTCCGTGCTCTGATTGGCTGAGCTAGCCGAGACCCGCTAGCTCAAGCCAACTAAGGCTCTTTCTTTTTCTGTCTTTTTACTGTATTTTGAATTATCCCGCCCTGGATTCTGATCGGTCTACACTTCTCCTATGCTAGAATGGACTTTTGTCGCTCCTATTCTGATTGGCTGAGCTAGCCGAGGACCCCGCTAGCTCAGCCAATAAGCTCTTTTCTGTCTTTTTACTGTATGTTGGAATTATTCCCGCCACCTGGATTCTGATTGTTACACTATTTCCATAGGTCTAGAATGGGACTTTGTCGACTCCTATTATGATGGGCTGAGCTAGCGAGACCCCGCTAGCTCAGCCAATAAGCTCTTTTTCAGCATTTTTAATGTATTTTGTGAATTATCCCGCAGGGGATTTGATTAGGTCAATTTCTTTCCCCATAGCTTTTAATGGTTAACTGTCGCCCCACATCGTATTTGATTTGGCCGGTTTCTGTTCCGACCAATGAGAATAGGTTTCAGAATTTGAAATACTGTATTTCCGGCCATTTCCAGATATCCTTAAATTCTTGGGGGGACTTGGATATTGGAAGTGATTGTGTTTTTATGTAATTTTTTATTTTCTAACTGCGTTTCAAGGCTCTTTTCCTGTGAAATGTAGAACGCCTTTATAAAGGCCTTTTGGATTTATTATCGCACCGACATGTGGAATGATTTCTCGCGCTCCAGCCCTGATCTCGCATCGGAACAGATTTTCGGCGCAGTCCCGCACAGGCGCCTAAGTCCCGCATGCGCCCCCACACACTGGCGAGGCGCGGCAGGACTTTTCCCGCATGTTATGAGGGCACTTCTCGGACGGCGAATCTTCGGCGCAGCGCCCCCACATCGCCCAGTGTCCCCGCACTGTGCCCCACGCACTGGCGAGGCGTGGCGGACTTTTCCCGCTGTATGATCGACACTACCTCCGGCGGACATCTCAGACGCACCGCGCCGAACTTCGCTTCATTTCCCGCCATCTGCGCCGACACGCTGGCGGAGGACGCCAGTGGACTTTTACATGTATGTATGGGAAAATGCGCCGGCCCGTCCCCGACATAAATCAGGCGCAGATTCGTCCGGGAAACTGGCAGACAGAAAACGGCGCCTCGACTCCGGCGAGATTAGATTCATACATGTGGCCCTAAGTCTTGGTGATTTTATCCAGTGTTCTTTATAGATTGAGCTTTTGTCTGTGTTCGCCCGCGGGGCCCCCACGCCCCCGGGAATGTACCGCAGTTAGATGCTTCCTTTAAAATTTCTAGCTAATACATAAAATCTTTCCCAATCTCTAATCTAACTATATTGTAAGGATCACAAGTAATAGTAGAGGTTTCTCTGTGCAGAAATAGACATAATTTCGCTGTTACGCTGTGTGGCCCACAGGCACGACGCCACGTTCTACTCCTATTGAGACCGCTGACAGAGACACGGAAGGCTGAGAACAGGGAGGAAAAGCTTGTTCTATGTAAAACGAAACGCGGTTAAATGGTTCATGTGATTTTTTTCCAGCCATTCGCAACCATTACACATCCAAGGTCATTGACGTCGCACACCAATCTCACCTTGCTATATTTCTGTACTCACTCATTTGCTGGCGGCCAAAAGTTACAGGATGCGCCGAAACAATAAACTAAATTTTGGGCGCCGATTTTAATAGATGATGCACAGATTTTAGCCTTAATTATGCATGATCTAAAAATTTCGAATCACCATTAATAAAATCCTTTGCCGATTTCAACTTTGTCGATAATAAGTGCTCAAACTCATGATTCACCAAACTTTCAGAACTTCAGAAAGTTGATTACCAGAAAGGCGGTTCGATAAAATGTAACTCTTATAGGTTGAGCATTCATTGCTAAGGTATCGTGGTCCTTATCTACAGACCCAGTAAGAATGTTGCTTTAAAGGGGTTGTTTCGCTACAAAGAACAGCTTTCAAAATGTAGGGAACACTAAATGAAGATGTTTTCCAAATACATTGCTTTGTTCATTATTTTTGTTTATAGGCGGTTAAGGTGGGTGTTTTGCATGTGTGAACTTCCTTACCTCTTATCAGCTCGGGAGATTATAAACAAAGCATGCTGAGTCATGAACGGCTGCAGGGGTGAAAAGGAGGGGCTGAGCAGAGAGCGAGGAAGCAGGAGGAGCATCTCTAAACGTTTTACTCAAATAATAACATTACAACTGTGGATTATCTATACAGCAGACGGGACTCATACACTGACTTTTCCCCAGCCCCTTGCAAGCTCCTTCATGTTCCCTGTCATCAGATAAGAAGTCCAAAACACGCAAGCGCGGCCAGATTAGCTCCTGTCAGTGTCCTGGTCGTTTCTCATGCAATCTTTCATTTAATTAAGGGGGATTGAGAAATTCTGTAGCTCTCACAGGCTTCACTTTTGTAATCACATATATTTAGAAAAGTGATTAAATACCCATTTTGGAGGATCCCACGTCAACATTACATCGTGGAAAAACCCCTTTAAGGAGCTACAAGTGATTTTATCACTTTCTGAGGTCTATTTGGTTTCCCCAGTGACCGACCTGTTTACTCTTTACCCCCTGCTGTTTGTTCTATGTGATAGCAGGGGGTAAAGAGGTGATAACAGGTTGCAGCAGCTCTGTGCTGGCCCGCATTTAAAAACGTGTTTTTATCTGATCTTTCAGACAAAAGCCTGTAATTAGTACTGTTTACTTTAGATAAATCTCGTGCTAGCAGTTCTGGAAAGCTTCTAAGCTAATCGAAACTAATTAGCAGACTGAAAACACAGAGTTGAATACAGGGAGTGAATGCACAGAGCTCGTATGCTAATTACAGACAGTCTGACCAGGAAATGACAGGATGCATCTATGAAACTCTGTGGAGAGACAACCCTTTTAAGTAAATTTCACCTCAATGATAACTATCTGCAAGAAGATTCCTTAAAGGGATTTTCTAACCGTGCAGTTCACAGAGCCACAGCTACCTTCAGACACTTCCTGTTGAGGCTGTGGGTGGCTCTATAGCAGTGATTAACATTCAGCTCTACCATTCCTAACTATTCCTGTTATAGTGACACGAGTTTATAGTCTGTAGTACACACAGCTACAGAGCTCTAAGGGTTAAGATTTGCCATTAACTTCGATGACTAAGCTCCTGTGCTATAGATAAAACTTATTAGGGAGTAACTCACTATGGTCGGATGGGAGCAATCAGAGAACGGAGAGAGGTGGTTGGTAACCTAGAGAAACTTGTGTAAAGAAGGACTAGATAAAAATCTCCTTAACGAAGAAAAATCAAAACAGTAATGTATTTGGGAATAGTCTTCATTTACCTTTCCCTACATATTTAAAGCTGTTTTTTGTTTTCCCACCATGCTGTTTCACAGAGCTACGGGCAGCTTCAGATTCACACTTCCTAATGAGGCTGTAGTGGTTCTGTAGAAGTGACTGGCATATCAGCTCTGCTATTCCTAGCAATTTCTCTTACAGTGAGGTGAGTGCTAAAGGTATATCATCTGTAGTGCACAAGACTACAAAGCTCTAAGGGTTAAAACTTGTCAGTAACTTAAATAAACAAGCTCCTGTGATAGAGCTGTGGAGACTGCAGCTCGTCTTTCCTATTGCCGTCTATGGGGCCGCAGGAATGATCGTATCTTCGGCGCTTTTTAAAAACGAAAAGTGCCGAAGATACGATCGTATTCCAAAGCTGTAGACATAGCCTAAGAGTTCAAATTTGCCATTAACTTCGATGACCAAGCTCCTGTGTTTAGGTAAAAAAATTATTCCATGTTGGATGGCAGCTAGAAGCAATCAGAGAACGGAGAGAGGTGGTTGGTAACCTAGAGAAACTTGTGTGAAGGACTAGATAAGAAATCTCCTTAACGAAGCAAAATCAAAACAGTAATGTATTTGGGAATAGTCTTCATTTACCTTTTCTACATATTTAAAGCTATTTTTTGTTTTCCCACCATGCTGTTTCGCAGAGCCATGGGCAGCTTCAGACTCACACTTCTTAATGAGGCTGTGGGTGGTTCTGTAGCAGTGACTGACATATCAGCTCTGCTTTTCCTAGCAATTCTTCTTACAGTGAGATGAGTGTAAAGGTTATAATTTTAGGCACAAGGCTACAAAGTTAAGGTTTAAACTTGTCACTAACGTAAATAAACAAGCTCCTGTGATAGAGATAACACTAAGCAGGGAGTGATTCATCATGGTCAGATGCCAGCTTGGAGCAATCAAGTGAGAGAGAGAGAGAGAGCAGAGGTGATTGGTAATTAGGAAAAACTTGTGTAAACTAACGGCACATAAGGTGTATACTTAAGGTGTATAATCTGCAAATAGAGTCAGCGGGGTCTAAAAAGTCATTCCCCTAAAAATTTCCCGGGGGCTCTGAGGGGGTTTTTCATTGGCATTTTTTTTTTTAAGGTACTGAGGGTGTCCCCTGACAGGGCAAAAAATATTAATTTAAAAGGGCCCCTAGTAAAAAAGTTTTTTTAAGCGTTGAAAGAGTGCTTGAGGTATTACGGGGTCTGTATATTTCCCGGTTTAAAAAGGCTACATAAGGTGAAGCAAAAATTGTACAGGGTCCATAAGGGGCTTTGCAGGGGGATCGCTCCACACAGCCACCGGGTGTTAGCGGCTAATCACCGCTAACACCCGGCCGTTACAGCGCGAACGGGTAGCGTCGCCCGCCCCCGCTGTTTAACCCTTCAGATGCCGCGGCAAAGATGGCCATGGCGCCTGAATGAAAGACGATCGGTGCCGTGCACCGATGTCAGAGTGATCGGCATCGCCACAGCATAGCTGCAACGATCCGACCCCCGGACATGGCAGTGGGAAGCCTTGGGAAGGCTCCTGTCACTTCCATGTCCTGGTTTGCCCCACTTTCGTCCGCAGACAGGTAGTGGGGAAACCGCCATCTTGGTACAGTCTAATGCATTGTCTAAGCAATGCATTAGACTGTATTGACAATCGCGCCACCTAGTGGTCAAACACCATAGGTGGCCAAAAAAAAAAATTTTAAAGTACAAAAAAAAGTATTAAACGTTCAAATCAGCCCCCTTTCCCCATTTTACAAATAAAAACAATAAAATAATAAAAAAGTTACACATATTTGGTATCGCCGCGTCCGAAAAAGTCCAATCTATAAAATATAACATTATTTATCCCGTACGCTGAACACCGTGGAAGAAAAAAAATTCCAAACGCCAAAATTGCGTTTTTTGTAAACGTAATTGTCATTTTACGTAAAATAAAAAGTACACTTCGGCCCGCAAATAATTCACCCTCACTGACGTCCGTAGGTGTTAGCACAAAAAAGTGATTGGTCGCACAAACTGGCGCCGCTGCGCACATTTCAAAAATAGAAATAGTTTGGAATTTTTTTACGATACCAAAACATAACGGAAACCCTACATGCTTGGTATTGCCGGATGCGTATCAACCTGTAGAATACAGATAATACATTGTATTGACCGAAGATTGAACGCCGTAAAAGCAAAACCCCGCAAACATGGCGAAAATAAGTTTTTTTTTTCACAATTTGTCTCACTTGGAATTTTTTTGTGGTTTCCCAGTATATTCTATAGTATAGTGAATAACACCATTAGAAAGTACATCTTGTCCCGCAAAACAAAAGCCCTTATGTGTCTATGTAGGTGGAAAAATAAAAAAGTTATGGCTTTCAGAAGGCGAGGAGGGAAAAACAAACATGTCAACAAAAAAAGACGCCGGGTCCTTAAGGGGTTAAAGTCTATGGGAGAGGAATACCAGGTTCATTCTTACACCCAAACAGGTGAGGTGAAGCTGGAATTAACATCACAACAGTAAAGTGAATAGGTGCTATGTCTTATGCAAGACAATTAGGCTACAAAAGTCACAGAAAAAAATTCACAGACTAAAATAATTCATTCCATTCAATGGCTAACCGAAAACATGAGGACGGCGTAGCCACAGCAGGTACTGCGGTAGCCCTTTGACACAAAACAAGACACCAGTATTGTAAATGGCACATGGTTTGAGACGAGAAATATGAGTAATATAAATGCTGACGTGAACCCCACAACACAGGGACACCCGTAACTCAGACTCTGGTAGCCACTAGCAACGCAGAAATAAAATTGTGTGCTATTTCACCGTGGTTTAAAACGAGAAATATGAGTAATGTAAATGCTGACGTGCACCCCACAACACAGGGACACCCGGAACTCAGACTGTGGTGGCTGCTGGCAACGCAGAAATTAAATTTAGTGCTATTTCACTTTTCAGTAGTAAAAGCGCTGGGAAATAGTCTCTACTAGCTTTGAAAAAAGCTGAGCAGAGAGACAGCTATCCGTTCTGTTTGCTGTGTGGAAGCTAATGCTGCTGAGCAGGAAGTGCAGTGACCTAGATAAAACAAGGTCATGTGATTTTAGCAGCCAATGAGATCCCTACACACCCCACTAGTGATGTTCTTCACCAACACCCCACCCCGTGCTCTGTGCTGATTGGCTGGCCACCCAAATTACAGAGAGCACCGAAAATGGTGCCATTGGAATCCGCGATGGCGAATATTGATGAGATTTTAAGGAAAATAATCTCTTCATCGTGGAACCAAGATTTTAGTGAAAATCTGAGAGATTTCCACTTTTTTCGATTTTATCGCTCACCATTACTTATGATTAATTCCAGCAAAATATTTAGAATTCCCCCCAGACTTTTTCAGATCCATATTCTTGTCTATAAGGGGTCGTATAATGATAACTAGCGGTGACGGTGATTCTACAATAGAATGAATTAATTGGTGCTAGGAAAATAGTGCTTCTTGTTCTATGGCAAAGAAGTCCCTGTCAGGACTAGACTAATTCTAGAAATTGCATTGTAGTGTGATCTTTGCACATTCCGCAGTGCTTTTCCATATAGAATCATTTGATTCTATCCCGTGTCATTTTCTGCTTGGAAGCACATTGGGTAGAAGTCGATATTTCAAGCCAGCATGTGGTTTGAAGATTCCGTCCAATTTTAATATTTGCCTGATAGTACCCTAGTGTAATACTTGAGCATATTGCTGTGTTTTTCCACCACAGTCAGAGAAAAGGGATTCTATGTATGAAGGTCAATAACTCATTGTTTACACAGTCAGTAAACAGTGAACTCCCTTAAATGAAGGCCCGAGCATTCTTTCCCTTTCGGAATGCATCCAGCTCGGAATATTTTTGGCAGGGATCGTCTGGCTCATCTCTTGCCTTCTCCCTTCCTGTGTATTGCATTGAATACAGACTTGGGCTGCACTGCTGTTTTCCTCTATGCAGAAGTGAGAAGGTAGCGGTATTTCTTTTTCTTTTATCATATATAATGCAGTGGATTTTACCATAGCATGAAAGCTAACCATATACAGTGGGTTGCAAAAGTATTCATACTCCTTGAACTGTTCCTTATAAGTTTTTTAATTTGCAAAATTTGGAAAAGTATGTATTATTTTCTTTACACTTCGCAAATACTTGCTGCTTTGTGTTGCTCTATCACATACAATATTAATAAAAATGAGGAACAGTTCAAGGAGTATGAATACTTTTGCAACCCACTGAATGTAAGTCCTTATATTGCATTGTTACAATGTATGTCCAGATGTTTTCTATAATTCTATAGTATAAAAAGCTGGGACTTTGGACAATAAGTGAAGTATAAAACCCCAGCCTAAATATGTGTTTGTTTCTTAAATGCCCACGAACTCTTATATAAATCAATATTACAGTACTATTATTAGAAAAAAAGTTTTTCCTACTGCTAACCAGGCTCTTCTGCTCTTCTTCCCCTTCCCAAACTCACCATTTACTGTTAAAAATCGGTAACATCCATCATGAGCAATAGCTCACTGAAGTATCATATTACAGCTGCTCTTAGAAGTCTAAGGAGAGGGGAGAGGGAGGAGGGAGCTGAAGATGAAGAAGAAGACAGTTCTGGATTCACAGCTCTTGAGGTGTGTGTGTCTGTGTGTGTGTGTGTGTGTGTGTGTGTGTGTGAGTGTGTGTGTGTGTGTCTGTGTGTGTTGTGTGTGCATGCATGTGCACGCATGCACAGTGTTTGGGAGATATCATAGCAGCTGGTATCCCCTTACTAACTCAGGCACAACAGAAACTGAAGATGAAGCCTGCAGAACGGAAACTGGTAAAAATGCCACCTGCAAGTTGTATAATGGTCAGAAATATTGCTAACCGTCATGAAAGCACATAATATCTTATTTTTAATTCACTTAGAAGTACAAGTGCACGTATCATTCATGGAGGTCTGTGATAGAGAACAGGTGAATTGTAAATTTCCTAGAGGTCCGAGGCATTAAAGGGTGTTCTTTTAGATTCCCTGGCCTTGATTGAATGGATTTGTGGTAAAGTCAGGATTCTCTTAGCGGTCCTTGTTAATGGAGAAGCCTCTTAGGAGAAGAAGACTCTGGGGAGTTGGATACTCCTAAAATCAACTCTACATACAGGAACATTTACAACAGGCATACCATGAAACTGCTATGGAACCTTTGTTGGTCCCTTCCCTGTTACTATTAGAGCAGAACCTGAGTAGGACTCTTGCCCACCTTCCCCTCTATAGAAACTACATTGTTGTCAAGCAACAGGCTGAAAAAATTGTCTCAAGGGTTAAAGAAAGTGTATGGGGGTGGGAGTCCTGACTACAATAAGAAGCTTATTTTGCTTTTCCTGATGGACCTCCACTATCTTATGAAGCTCTTACAAATATTGTTTATAGCTTGATTATTTCACTTAACCAAATTACCCAAAAATAAGCATAGGAAGTAAATGGCATGAACAATGCCAAGATTATCCTTAAATTGCTTCAGTGGTTTCATTGATGTAGACTTTGATTACTCTTGGCAACCAATCACATATCTGCTTTCCTTTGAAAAAAGGTTTCTTACTAAATGTATGTTACTAAAGTAAAATGGTACCAAAAAACAACACTTAAGTTTATCACTATTATGGTGGTTTTTTTAATTTGCTTAAATTTAATTACTATGAAATAAATTCATTCAATTTAATCATTTTATATTACTTTACAAACAAATAAATAAGATATTATTGTAGTTGAGGTAAAAACTTGCAGTGTGTCAATCGGAAATAAGAACAAGAAGATATGTAAATAATTTCACAGTACAATGCACACACTGGGCTCCCACACCAAGCTCATCCTTCTTCACAGCACATAGTATGTAGATAAGGAAAATAGCATTCTCCAGGCTGTCATTACACTCACTGACTTTCCTCTGGCAAGGTGACTGTGAAGCTCAAATCACCTCTACTCAAGATAAAATATTCAACGTCACATTAAAGAGTAGTCCCAATATGAAATCAAACATTCATCTGTCACATTACACAAAACATGACTTTTCAATTTGTAAAAAAAAATGCTTATATGTGTAGATATTGCTGTTACATATTTGTTAAACAGCCCCCCTGGTGTTCTTTTGATCCTCACTCAGAAAGTCCACCTTATGTGTGAGAAAAAGCTGTTTCTAGTGCACTGATTTTCATTGGAATCAGCTAGCTCACTACTCCAGAAAAAATATATGAAGCAAAAAACTACTGCACAGAAAAACAACCTCCCAAGGAAAGAGACACCATAAACTGCAAAAAAGGGGTATATCCAGCTGTCAAACAAAACAAACAATTTTATTGGTACAAAAATACTAAACTAGATAGTGAAATACCCCTATATAAGTATGAACATCAATGATGCGTTTCGAACAGAGCTTCTTAATCATAGGCAACTACGAAAAAGAACCTCTGAAACGCATCAGTGGTGTTCAGAGCTATGTGGGATATGTATCTATCTACAGCTCTGGAAAAAAATAAGAGACCACTGCAAAGTTTTCAGTTTCTCTGATTTTTCTCTTCAATGGTATGTATTTTTGAGAAAAATGTACATTGTTATTTTATTATATAAACTACTGACAATATGTCTCCGAAATTCAAAGCAAAAAATTTTGTATTTATTTTCAGGAAATGAGAACTCTTCAAAATAATAATGAAGAAGCAGCGCGACCTCAAATAATGCAAAGAAAACAAGTTCATATTTCTTTAGAAACAATAAGACTAATATTTTAAATGAGGAAGAGTTTTCTTTATAACTCCTTTGGCATGGTAAAAGTTATTTTTTCATTCAAATTCCCTTTGGCCTATTCCTAGCACTTGTTTTGCCATCCAGCTTATCCTATTGTAAGAGGATTGTGAAGACCACAGCAGTGTTTTTTATACTTTCCTTCATTAAATAAGGTTTGGTTCAGGTGATCACCTAATCAGAAGCACATTAAGTAGAATGAGGTGGACTTTGGTTGGAATTCAACTGACACTGGAATGGAATGGCTGTCAGACATGTAGAGATGCTGATTTTTAGAAAACTGTGCAGTGATCTCTTAATTTTTTCCAGAGCTGTATTTGTATAATTTTGTAACAAAAAAAGTTTGTTTTATTTTACTGCTTTTATATACCACTTTTTTGCACTGATTCTTATTGGCTGGCCTTCACAATAACAGGAGTCACTCTGCTGCCCATGGTGGTACTGAGATACTGAGCATGCGTGACCAGCAGCATTGAACAAGAGGATCCAGTTGGTGGAACTGAGATACTGAGCATGCGTGACCACCAGCAGTGAACATAATAGGTGGTCAGAGATTAAATCAAGGCAACTGATATTAAATCATCAACTGGAATCACCAAAGTTAGTATTGTATGACAGTCATTCAAATGAATGACCAACCATATAAATACAGGGACAAGCTCCAGAAAGAGAGAGAGAGAGTCTTTGCTGTGGCTCATAGAGGAGGTCCTCTCCCACCAGCTCAGGGGAACAGCCATGGGGAGCCCGTGAGCTCCCAACGTATGCTAATTTATACCTGGACTGGTATACCTGGGCTTATTCTGGGGGCGGTTCATTGATGATATCTTCTTCCTCTGGGAGGGGACAAGAATTGCTTTTGAGGAATTCATACAACATCTTAATATAAATACCATTCGTTTACGTTTCACCTATGAAATTCAGGAACGGTGTTTACTCTTCCTTGATGTATCGATTATAAAAAAAATCTGTATGGCTATATACATACAGACTTGAACAGGAAACCAACAGCTACTAATAGCCTCTTACAATGGGAGAGTCATCACCCCATCTGTCTTAAACAGGGTATACCAAAGGGTCAGTTTCTTCGCATCAGACGTAATTGCTCCAGGACCAACAACTTTTATGTCCAGGCCAGGGCTCTATCTGATAAATTCTTGGATAGGGGTTATCCCCAAAGAGTTATAGAATCGGCATATAGATTTGCATCTGAACAGAATAGAACTGATCTTTTGTATCGTCAGCCGAAGGCAACAATTGTGAGAAGGGGAGAATCATTGCCACTTTTGATGACAGGAATCGTGAAGTTGTCAATATTTTGAGGAAATATTGGTGTATATTGCAAATGGATCCAGACCTGATGGAATATATCCCAAGTTACCCTCAAGTAGCTTATCAGAAAGGTTGGTCCTTACGGGACCGTTTGGTCCATAGTCACTTTGACTTTTGTTTCTGGTCGAGAGGGATTATGAATCAATAGAAAACCTTTGGGCATGTTTAGATGCGGCTCCAACTGTATAGCCTGTCCAGTTATAAAACAAGGGAAAACATTTCAGAGTGCCTTTGATGGCAAGCTTTACACTATCAGGGATTTTGCCAACTGCAAGACGGAGGGCGTGGTCTATTTGTGTACATGTCCAAAGGACTATATTGGCAAAACTAGAAGGCAATTTAGGAGATGCGTTGGTGAACATGCATCCGATGTAAAACATAAGAGGGATACCCTGATTGCACGCCATAATCACGAATTTTATAACGGAGAGTTTAGGACTCTACAATTTAACATTATTGAAGTGGTGAGACCATCACCACGAGGAGGTAACTGGGACCAGAGAATTCTCCGTAAGGAAACGGAATGGATCTATCGGATGAGCTCCTTACAGCCTCAGGGCCTAAATGATTCATTATTCTTTGGTTGTTTTATATATGAATGCCGTATTTTTGCCTCGATGACTGTGCCTCTCTTTGTCTTATAATACGGTCATGCTCAATCTAGGGGTCATTGTATTATCCATATCTAATAATTAATTACCCCGTTTTGTATTTATCGGTAATAGGTTTGTTTTTGTTCGGTTATCATAATCCGATGGGAGACCTTTTACCATCTTAACCCCCAGTTCAGTTTTTGGTCTAATCCTCCTTACTATACTTTTGATTAATATGTATGTCATCTATTAGTTTATATATATTTTGGAAGCTTCTCTATTTAAGTAGGCCCTTGTAATTTCAACTATTATTATTATTGATTCACTGAATCTTTGAAAAGCAAAAGGAATAATTGTAAGCCAATATTGCTCTTACATAGCGTTTCGGGGTTTTGCCCCTATCAGTGTAGGCAGAGCAAAATATTGGCTTGATGGGGGAGGAAATGAGGGGGTATAGGGGGGGAACATCTTCCTTTATGGAGACACCAGTTAAGGTGGTATGTTTTGTTTTGCCTTTTAGCCCACTATCGAAACGCATATCACAAGGCTTTAGGGGGAAAAGGGCTGGAAAGCTCACGCGCCCTTATAGGTTGTAAAAAATCCTCAATTTATTTGATTCATGAATCTTTGAGAAAAAAAAGGAATAATTGTCAACCCCAATATTGCTTCTTACATAGCGTTTCGGGGTTTTGCCCCTCATCAGTGTAAGCAAGCGATATTGCTTGACTGGTGGGAGGAATGGTGGGTATGAGGAGGGGAAATTCTCTCCTTATGGAAGCACCATTTAAAGGTGTGTAGTTTTTGTTTTTCCCTTTTACCCCACAACTCACCCTCTGAAAATCACAACGATTATGGAAAGGAGTGGAAAGCTCACTGCGCCCTCTATGGGTGTAAAAACCCTCAATTTTCTTCTGTTTCACTGAATTTTGAGAAGCAAAAAGGAATAATTGAAACCCAAATATTGCTCTTACTCGCGTTTCGGGTTTTCCCCCTCATCAGGTAGAGCAAGCGTATTGGCTTGACTGGGGGGAGGGAAATGAGGGGGTATGGGGGGGGAACATCCCCCTTATGGAGAGCACAGTTAAGGTGGTAGTGTTTTGTTTTGCCTTTTGCCCATACTCAGCATCTGCATACCAAGGCATTAGGGGAAAAGGGAGCTGGAAAGCTCATCGCCCTCAAGGGGGTTTTTAACAAACCCTAAATTTTATTCTGATTCACTGAATTTTGAAAACAAAAAAGGAAAAATTGTCAAGCCAATATTTCCTACATACGCGTTTGGGGGTTTGCCCCCATCATGTAGAGGAGGATATTGGCTTGATGGTGGGGGGGCAAGGGAGTGGGTATGAGGAGGGATTAATATGTATGTCATCTAATAGTTTATATATCTTTTGGAAGCTTCTCTATTTAAGTAGGCCCTTAGTATTTCAACTTTATTATTATTTATACTTCTAATGTTGTCAGTTCATTGATTATATTGAATTTGAAAGCGCTGTGGCTTTGTGGGGTTTCGGAGTGACGATCGCGTCTCGGGCATGCGCAGCCCCTTCTGGAGAGCTTCTGGAGCGCATTGCGTTCCATGTGCCGCTTCCGGGGGAAGTGACGTGATAGTGGTCATGCGCAGTAACGCCTATTCACGAATGGAGCGCGGTTGGCATTCCACGTGAAATTATACCTTGTACAGTTCAACAGGTAGGTGATATTCATCATAATGGCGTCTGTGATTTTCTTAACGGTTTGGGCACTGCATTAGAGAGGACATTGTATTTAGGTAAATCTTTTTTATTGGTCATTGGTCAGCTGGGAGGAGTTTGACTGGTATATAAGGGTCAGTGGTTTAATTATTAACTGCCCCTTTATCATTAGTGGCCGGACCGCCTTGTGGGTACACCGATTTATTATCAGTTTCCATCTATTTTTCGGGTACCTTTTTTGTATGATTTAAATAGTAATATATTCTGTTGTTCCCTGAGGAACCCTTGCTATCAAAAAAGGGGAAACACGTCGGGCTTTTTTAGGACAGTAAGCTATCCTATTGTTTTAGAATAGGCTTCACTTTAGGGATTAGTTGCAGGGGAGCCGCCCTTTTCGGGGCGATGTCCCCGCTTATTTTGAGGATATCATTAGGGTTATATAGGGTGCATCATTATTTATAGGTGTCAGCATTGTGGCGAGATTGTACCATATATCAACGAAGAGCATCTAATCGTGAGTTATTCAATATTTATTCTCTTTTGTTATTTTCCCATGGTGAGCCAGATATTCATGTAAGGGAAATTATTCTATTTAATGGGGGTGTGTGTTTTTTGTATTTTTAATATATCTTTATTAAAAGTTATGTTTTAATAGGGTTTTTGTTTTTGCTGGGATTAGTCATAGAGGAGGTCCTCCATGTGTATCTCCTCCTATGTCATCTACATAGGCAGGTACATAGGCAGAGACTCCTAGAGACAACATTTTTACCTTACTGTTGGGGATTTCTTGTTTATGGAATGGAGACTTGAAAGTTTCAAAGCTCCTTAATACAAGGAGCTAACAATCTAAAGCTTTTCCTGATGCTGCTGCTAAAATAGTCTGTGCTAGCAAAACATAGGCAACAGGGGCACTGATTGTCTGGGACACGTGGCCCAGTGTTAAAATAAAAAAAAATCTTCATCCAACTATTATGATTCAGCTTGTTTACTCCATACCAGATGTGACAAGATCCTAAATCTTCATAAATCCCATGGAGTTTGTGTGGAGTGTTCTGCAATAACCCCGCTGTCCAATATCCAGCATGCATAACTAGGTTCATTCCACTGCATCTAGTTGCCAAGCAATTAATATCCAGAATACATAGTCGGACATTCATGGAACTTTATTAATCACTAAGTATGTTTTTATTTTATTCAGTTTTCCACTGTGGTTATAACGTTTCTCGTGACTTGGAAAATAGATCCTTGGGCTGCAGGCGGCTTTGTGCTAGCTGGATTGAGGTGCAGCATCTAAGAGATCCCCTGGTTTTCATTCTTAACCTCCACAAGGAGGATTGGGCTTCACCTCAGGATTATTGCCAGGAGTTTGGAACAGGAAAAGTACCACAAGTATCAGACAAATTGTTTGAGGGTTAGAGAAGACCAAAATCAGAACCAGGAACATAAGTCAAGGAACCAGAAATAGGAATCTGGAGGTGGGGGCACAGGAACAAAGGCCAGAGGAAGACTGATTAGCAATAGCACAATGGAGTATATGCTGGCCCTAAGGCAATGAGTAAGAGATCTGGCTTGGTTTTGATGGGTCATCAGAAGTAGTCCAGGAAAAATCAACATGTTACATAGTAACAAACACTAAATCCAGCTAGAGTAAACTCTGCTTTGCTGAAGTTTCAGGGTGTGATCTGCTCCGCTAATCCACCTGCTAAGCCTAAGACCTTAGGCCTTAAGCCTACCAGGCATCGGCCCCTAGTGATGACATGGGCTGGTCTGTCGCTTGTCGCATCGGGGGATCATGAAGAGCGGTGAGTTCATTATTTTTTTTTTTTTACTTATGGGGCCCGGCCTTCTTACCTACCTATCAGGGGCCCACCTATAGCCTGCCTACCAACCTTCCTACCTACCAGGGGCCCACCTATAACGTATCTACCTACCAGGGGCCCACCTATAGCCTACCTACCTTCCTACCTACCAGGGGCCCACCTATAACCTACCTAGCAGAGGCCCATCTATAGCCTACCTACCTTCTTACCTACCAGGGGCCCACCTATAATGTACCTACCTACCAGGGGTCCACCTAAAACCTACCTACTTACATGGGGCTCACCTGTAGTCTACCTACCTAGCTATGTGGGGCTCACTTACAGCATACCTACCTAGGGCCCACCTATAACCTACCTATGTGGGACCCACATACAGGCTCTCTATTTAGCTACCTGTGGCCCACCTACCTAGCTACCTGGGGCCCACCTACAGCCTAGCTACGTGGGGCCCAATTACAGCCTAGCTACCTAGAGCCCACATACAGCCTACCTAGCTACCTAGGGATTACCTAGCTTTCTGAGGCCTATCTACTTGCGGCCTGCCTATATAACTAACTGAGGCCTAATTACTGCCTACCTAGGGCCATTCATCCTACCTAACTGTAACCTATTTGCCTAACTAGGACCTATCTACCTACCTATAGCCTGCATACCTGGCTACCTAGTTCCAGTTTACCTACTTGGGGCCTATCTATTGCCTACCTGGGGCCTAACTGTTGCGTACCTACCTGGAACCTACCAACCTACTTTCCTAATGCTTTCTAGACTGAACATGAAGCAATTTTGCAAATAGTCATGACTACAGAGTCTCTTACCATTTTTTGTCTATAGCATCTCCGTTGACCATTATGCCTCCATGGTAACAGACTACAAATAATCTCGGAGCAGTCTGATAATGCAGTCATGGCCTCTTTCATTTCTCCCCTAATCTTTGCTAACAGTGAACCAAGGGAAAGCAAAGTATTGAATAAGTAAGTAAGAAATAATTGAGCATTTAAGGAGACTGGAAAGCTTGTAGACAGCTCTTATAGGATTTTTAACAGCTGTTATTTCCTGTTGTCATTTTTAAAATCCCTGGTGAAAATGACAAGAAAAAAGAAAAACTCAAGAGTCTTAAAATTTGAAATGTAATTTTGTTCCCAAACAAATCCTGGGCACTGTGCTATGTAGAAGTGCTTGTGTTTATCTCTTATTAAAGATGATCTGTTTAATCATATTGAATACAAATTTGCAGATGACTCACTAAGAAAATAAAGCTATTTTCCAAGTTAAAGGATGATCTGCTTGAATCCCTCTCATTACATGCATTATGTGTGTGCTTATGGTTTTCCAACACTTTTTTCAAAAAGTAAAACTAGAACTTTGCTAGGGTGGATAACACACTTCAGAAACCGGTTCTCACTGTGTCCAATTTATAAGTAAAGTTATAAATGAAAAATCTATTTTTGAAATGCAATTTGTATTATTCCAACATTTTATGTAAGCCATACAGAAAAACTTCTCTGGATACAGTCAGCGTTATCTGGCAAGATAATCAGTGGAGATAAAGGGGCTTGGTGTTTATGAGCTAGCGTAGATTTTGTTATAATTTTGGCAACTATAGGAAATGCCAAGTCCTGCCCACTTGTCTAGAAGGTTTTGAGAGTATCTTTAAGATAAAAAAAACTCACAAATTTTTGCACAAAACAAGTATGCACAAAATTTGCAATTATTTCCTGCTAAAATAGTGGTGGAAATCTTTTAATCTACTAACCGACCCCACCCTGCTATTTCTGTCTCAGTGTGTGGCACCACCATAATTCCTAGGCAGCAGGTCCGGTGTCTTGGGATTATACTCGATTCTGATCTGTCCTTCACCCCATATATCCAATCCCTTGCCCGCTCCTGTCATCTGCACCTCAAGAACATCGCTAGGATACGTTCTTTTCTCACTGTGGAAGCAACTCAAACTCTCATTACTGTTATAATTCTTTCTCGCCTTGACTATTGTAACTCCCTACTTATCGGTCTCTCTCTCTGTAAACTCTCCCCTCTCCAATCTGTCCTGAATGCAGCAGCCAGGCTCACCTTTCTCTCCAGCTGCTGTACTGATGCCTCTACCCTGTGTCAGTCACTGCACTGAATGCACTGCACTGTATCATTCAGTACAGGATACAATATAAACTCATCACACTCACCCATAAAGCTCTCCACAGCACTGCCCCCCCCCCCCTACATCTCCTCCCTCTTCTCTGTCTACCACCCTACCCGGTCTCTCCACTCGGCGGATGATCTTAGACTACATGCCTCAATTATCTGAACCTCCCATGCCCGCTTCCAAGATTTTTTACGTGCGGCACCAGTTCTCTGGAACATGCTACCACGGGCGATCAGGCACACTCACAACCCTCATAGTTTTAAGAGGGCCCTGAGAATATATTTTCTCAGTCTGGCCTACCAGAATCCCTATTTACTAACCACCACCCCTCCACACTCTCTAACGCACACATTTCTGTCACTCTCTACAATTCGGCACTTGTATGAATTGTACAGAACATCTGTACATCTGTATATAGATGTACTGTCAGGGTGGCTGGTCCATCCGAATTCTACATAAACCACACCATTTTTATGTCACATGGCTGGACCATTGTAAACCTAGCACTTCTTACCCTTCGTCTCACCCATACACCATAATAGATTGTAAGCTCTTGTGAGCAGGGCCCTCACACCTTGTGTCTCATCTATAAGTAGCTTTTCATTGTATAAGGTCTGTCTTTTGTCTGTACCTACACCCTCTAAATTGTAAAGTGCTGCGGAATATGTTGGCGCTATATAAAGATTATTGTTATTGGATAAAATAAAGATTATGTCCCACTAAGACATAAAGTTCACTTTACACTAACAGGAAATTGATCACATTGTGCCAGGGGGACATAATCGTCATTGTTCCCTCTTGTCCAAATCTGTTTGAGAAAAAATAAGCTGTTACTCTTATGTTCTATAAAAATTGTTCACTTTATTCCTGATGGAGCCAGCATCACTGATAGAGCTCATTATTAGTATTGGTCATTTGTATGAGTTTCTATAATTTTTTTCAGCTGTATATAAATACTGTAAACCAAAAAAAAAAAAAAACACACTCCACTATCCGGATAATTCAGGGCTATTTATTCCAGAATTGTAGAAAGACCACCATGTTTGCTTGAACATAAGTGGATGCTTAGACTGCTTCATGTATTGTAAGCATGGTCAAATTAAGTTCATAGCAACGTTTGGGGTATAAGAGCCTTTCTCAGGCATGCCAAGCAATAGGAGAGACCAGCATATATGGTGCTTGAGGGCAAAGACATACATGGCTGTGGTGCAGTAGACCAGGGACCTGCAGCTGAATAGACATCTCAATATCTTACACTCACTTATAGTTTTTATATCACTTCTTAGTTAGGCCAAAATAAAATGCATCAAAAACTGAACAGCTGTCTAATGCCTGGTACAGGGCCTAAGGGGACAGTGTATGACTTAGGGCCATCAGGGATGTCCTCTGAGTCCCTATATCATGCAGCTCTCTATCAG
The DNA here is from genome assembly GCA_025379985.1 of Phyllomedusa bahiana. Classification (NCBI taxonomy): domain Eukaryota; kingdom Metazoa; phylum Chordata; class Amphibia; order Anura; family Hylidae; genus Phyllomedusa; species Phyllomedusa bahiana. Next base: position 111,513 of record JAODAL010000684.1, read on the forward strand.
TCTCTATAGTAAGCACAACACAACGTATAAAGTTTTCACAGACTATTCCTTAAAGGGAACCTGTCAGGGGGTTTATTTTGCCCTATCTGAGAGCAGGATATTATAGACAAAGAGATGCTGAGCTCTGTGATATATAGGGTTATATGATTTCTAGCAGGATTTCTGAGTAAAAAGAAGAGAAAATCCTGACTGGACTCCTTAAAGGGGTTTTGCCAGGACGTGCCTTATCTGCTAAGAATCAAATGTAAACAAGCCATGCTGAGCTAAGAGAGCGAGAGACACAGCCAGAGCACAGAGCCATGCATAAGGGATCATGTGAAATGTTCACTCAAATAATCAAACAACAACTAGTGGATTCTGTATACAAAAGACAACACCTTTCTCCACAGCAGCTTGAAAGCTTCTTCATGTTCTCTGTCATCAGATAAAGCAGGGATCTACTCAGATAATCACACTACAACTAGTGGATTCTGTATACAAAAGACAACATATTTCTACCCGGTGCCTTTAAAGCTTCTTCAGCTCCCTTTCATCAGATAAGAAGTGTGCTCTGCACAAGCCCGGCCAGCAGCTCTTGTCAGGTCGTATATAATAGAAGCTCTTAAGTAACTAAGGGCAGGTAAGGCAGCCTGTAGCTCTCTCAGGCTGCAATTTTTTTAATCACATATATGTAGAAAAGTGATTAAATACCCATTTTGGAGGATCCCACGTCAAAATTACATCGTGGCAAAATCCCTTTAAGAGACAGTGAAAGTCCTGTATACCCCGCCCACATACAGTGATTGACAGCTTTCTTTGTATCAGTGTGTGCACAGCGCTAACTATCAATCACTGTATGTGGGCAGGGTAAGCAGTAGTTTCAGTTTAACTTTTAACGTATTCTCTACTTTTTATTCAGAAATTCAACATTAAATCATATAACCCTATATATCACAGAGCTCAGCTTCTCTCCTCTATCATGTAACCCTATATATCACAGAGCTCAGCTTCTCTCCTCTATCATATAACCCTATATATCACAGAGCTCAGCTTCTCTCCCTCTATCATATAACCCTATATATCACAGAGCTCAGCTTCTCTCCTCTATCATATAACCCTATATATTCCAAAATTGTGCTCGAACACCCCGGAAAGACAAAATCAGACAAAAAGGCGCACAGATAGTGTATTACTTCCAATAAAATTCTTAAAAAATCAGGTTTTCTCTATTGCTCACCTGATTCGGTTGTACTCAATGGCACAACGCAGTTATAAGCTTACTTGAATCCTGTCAGCAGCCGGTCCTCCTTTATACACTCACCCTTTAGCACATTTTGGGTGTGAGAAATAAAATCCAAAAAATAAAGAGGCAAATGAAGCTTGTTCAAAAGACCTCCAAAGGAGTTTTTTTTTTTCCGCGCTCTAAATTAGGAGTTGCAAGGAGAGTTTTCCTATTTGCAAATCTTTTAATATATAAAAACAATAGCACGAGCTCATAAAAACTTATTCTAAAAAGAATTATGGCCTTCAACGCCGTTGTCGCGCGAATTCTCCTCGCGCTTCATCAGGAGTATATATATATCTAAAATGCACAAACCCTTTATTACCATCTATAAACCCCTCCCCTTTTTTTTTTTGCATTTTACCCTCCCCTTTCATTTATAAAATCATAAACGGTCCCTGTCACAAATTATAACAGTCCTCTCCTTTCTCCGTGAACACTATCTACACATTCTTAATTTTAAACAGACTATTATTCCATCAGTAAACAATAAACAGTCTTATAAACATTTAAAACCAATAGTGCGAGTCATCTATTCCATAAGCGACGGTGGGGAACATTCCCGTTCAGACTGGACGGACACACAAAACTTAGGCGGAAATTCCTCTATCCCCACATAACTGTATGACCACAACTCTGAGGCATCATAGAACCAAGTTGCGGCTGATGCTCACTGCCCATATCCGACTCTGTAACTTTCTACTGGCATATCTTCATGCATAAAAAAACATCTCGATTTTAATGTAATACTACCTCAAAAAAAAAAAAAAAACAACACAAAAAAAAAAAAAAAAAAAAAACTGGGAATTAACGTTCTATTTACTTTTAAAACGTTATTTTCGATCTCGATTCGTTTATACTTTTTATTTCAAAGGGAGACCGAAACGCGTTGAGAGGCAATAATCTTTTTAGAAAAGTTTTTTTATGTATCGTTGTATTGTTTTTATATATTAAAAGATTTGCAAATAGAAACTATCCTTGGCATACTCCTAATTTAAGAGCGCGAAAAAAACTCCTTTGGAGGTCTTTTGAAAACAAGCTTCATTGCCTCTTTATTTTTTGGATTTTATTTCTCACACCCCAAAAATGTGGCTAAAGGGTGAGTGTATTAAAGGAGGACCCGGCTGCTGACAGGCTTCAAGTTATGCTGTTAACTGCGTTGTGCATTGAGTACAATTCCGAATCAGGCTGAGCACATAGAGAAACTTGATTTTTAAGAATTTTATTGGAAGTAATACACTATCTGTGCGCCTTTTTGTCTGATTTTGTCTTTCCGGGGTGTTCGAGCACAATTTTGGAATATATTTGTCCCGTATATACGGTGTTGTGGACATAAGGCAGCAAAGTAACATGGATCCGTTTGTTTCAAGACACACGGAACGGGACCATTTAATGGATCGTTTGCTATTGGGAGCGGAGGAAATGGTGGATAAAGAACTCACAACAGAGGTTTTTGTGGAATATACCGAGGAAGAGACAAAAATGTTTTATAATATAGCGCGTTCTTTAGAACGGAGTCTAATAAGTGAATCGAACCAATATATTGATGGAAGATTTTTGTTATTATATGTGAAAGATAATTTGATCCCTAGGGGTTTAAGAATTTATAAACCTTCCCAATATGGGAATATAGATCCCAATTTTGATAAAATTTGGTTAGATACCATAAATACATGCTCTATAAATCTTATGAATTTATTAATAGAAAAAAGAAAAGAAAATTGTGGAGAATTGGGGAAGCGGATTAGTGAGTGGGTAGAAAAATTTGAAAAATATAATAACCACATAGAATATAATGATATAAAAATGAAAATAAAAAATAATGTGCATAAATATGAATTAGACATCATAAATAGGAAACTATATAAACTCTCTAGGGATAGAATGTATTTTTCCAATCAAGCAAAAAGCAGGGGAAGACCAGTACGACAGGGTGGCAAATATAGGGTGGATAATGTGACTCGCGTGGAGAGAAGGATCCCACTATGGAAATAGAAAATATAGACCCGGTTGTTCGCAGGAAACAAATAGATATATCTATAAAAGAAAGGGAGTTGCGAACATATGCAACAGTAGTTAAAAATAAAGGACAAATAAATCCTAGACAGAATGGAACTCAGCTAAATTGGAATAAAAATAAAACAAACATACCTGTGTCCAGAAATAGGAAATTAGAATTCAGAAAGATACAAATAACAGCGGTGAAGCCAGAAAAGTACAAAGGGTTCCAATAAGTCAGCTTTCTTAATGTGATCTACCAGATTTACTTCACATTGAGGAACCCGTCAAGATTTAGTTGGATATATCCTCTAATCTTCTCTAGATAGGTTGTTTTTCTAAACTCACACCAACAATACCATCAAACGGTGACAACATAAGCGCCGAATTATTACAGGGATGGAAGAAGAAAAGAAGTAAACTAGTTTACCAGCCAGCCGCTCAATTTTAAGCACAACTCCAGTATTTTTTGGGCTTAAACCCTAGTATTTAAACTGTCCAAAGATACACAAGAGGAAATTCTTTCTATAACACCCATAATTACATCCCAGGATGTGAGTCCGTCCTGGATAGGGCTAAAGAATATTAGTAATGTGTGTGAATTAGAGGCTTCAAGAGCTGCCAAATGAGTATCAGAAAGAGTGTTTTAGATCCTAAAAAGAACATAACACCTAGCAAGGAGAAAAGAGCACTCAGCATCCAGCAGAAAATGTTTCAATTCGATATCAAAATATGAATTGAACGTAGAAGAAATAGAGAGTACTGCAAAAGGTTGTCTTTGAATTTCTGCCGCCAGATTACGCTTTATAGAGTACCTTTGGGTGTTTACAGCCCCTCCTCAAATGTATGTCAGAAAATGACTCTCCAACGATTTTTTTCCATACAGAAAACAAACACATAACGTGGGAAGGAGACAGTGAAAAGGAGTCAGAGAATAGGAAGTAAATAAACCACAATATTACCACACCAAGTTCATCTTCTATCCCATTTGGGCACAGGGTCATTATGTGGGTTGTTTAATACAAATGGTTGATGGATTGGACCTGAGCGAAAATTTATAAAGAAGAAAATCCCCATATAATGGAAATTGCACGAGGTGTGCAAAAAAAGGCAGTAAAATCCCATAAAAAAATAATGAAGGTTATAACAATCAGAAATGCGGACCAAGGAGGCATCCTTCAGGAGTGAAAGACCACTGAGATATACAAAAAAGAGTCATGGAACATTTTGGAAGATCCAGTATACTACCATACAGTAGACCCCAAAGTATATTCTGAGCTCCAAATAAAATTCTTGGAGTTTTTAGATTTAGCTCTATCCTCGCGGAATTATCAGTCCAAAGGGAGAGGAGAAGCACTCTGAATATAAAAGAAGCCCAAAAAACACATTCTTTTATCACCTCCGCTAAGGTACAATAAGCAATAAGGAAAAATCCTCCTGGGAGGCCAATTATTTCTGGATGGGTCCACCCTGGCCAAATTTGTCATGGTCTATAGATATAACCTACAGCCGAATGTGCAAGAATCTGGCTGTTACCTGAGGATTAGACTCAGATATTCAGGGAACTAGTTAGATATGGAATGGGAGGATACTTATTATTTCCTCACCATGGATGCGGTCAGTATTACTCTAATTTAGAGCATCAAAGAGGCACTCCAAGCGTCAGTGAGTTTGTACTTGGATGGGGTTAAAGACCTCACGGAGGTTTATAATAAGATTTCCTTTTTGGTGGGTCTGAGAACTCATCATTGGAAACAATTTCTTTGAATATGATGGAAGTACATACCATAGCAAGGTTGGCACGGCGATGGGGACCAGGGTTGCCCCATCGCTGGCCCAACCTATTTCATGGGGGCCTGGGGAATTGGTAATATCTCTGGATTAATCCATATAGGTTGAATTTGCTATACTATAGGAGGTTTACGACGATTTGATATATATATGGAATGGTACAAGGATGAAGCACAAAAATTCCTAGATTCCTATCACAACATTCAGCTAAAATTCGCTCACCTCCGACATAAAGAGATTACTCAGATTACAGATTTTTAGGACTTGAATTTTTATCAAGAAAAGGTAAGTTTGCACAAAACACTCTGTCAAACGAGTGATTCCAACAACTATGTCCACTTTCAAGCAACCATTATGGAGTGGAACTCTGAAATATACCCTTTTGGCCAGTCCGAGGATCGGAAGAACTGTACCTCACATGAGATTTATAAAGAACAGCAGAGATATCTGACAGGAAGGTTATGGAAAGGGTATCCCAGAAATCTTTGTATAGAGGGGCGCTCAAATAAGGGCTGAAAGACAAGACCACAAAAAGAATATATCTCAGAAACTATACAAAAAGAAATAAAAGAAGGTTATGAAATAAACTTTATTACGTCGTATCCTCGCAGCATTAAGGCCTTAGTAATAACATTTTGGAAAAACATTGGAAAATCTGTAAAATCCAGATCCTATTATTACAACCATTTATTACAGAAACAACCAAGAATAGTCTACAGACGAGAACAAACTTTGAAAAATATGATTGCTCATCACGTCAGAATAAGGATATAGGAGATTCCGTGAGGATATAAGAGAAAGGAAAATGATGGGGGGTGTTGACAGATAGGTTCCCACTTGTAAGACCTGCGAAATGCTAAAAGAGGGGATGATTTCACCATCACTCTTTCCTTAAAAGAAAAATTTAAAATCAAGCATAATCTTTCCTGTAAAATCTAGTTATGTTGTTTACCTTATTACGTGCTGTTTGCGGCAAAACAGTATGTTGGAAGGACGTCCACTAAATTGTCGCAACGCATGAATAACCCCCAGGTTTCAACATTAAAAGAAAAGTTGAAGTGTATAGTCTCCCCATGACATTTGTCTGAAGAACACTCAGAGGGTGAATATACATTAATAGTGAACCAATAGATTATATCAGGGAAAGCAAAGTGGATAGGCTGCAGTCATTGATTCAACAAGGGATTCGTACTGGTTATCAAGTTAAGACAACTCTATACCCCTATGGGCTTAATGGAGTGCAGGAACTAACTAGTTAAGGGCTGCCCTTTGATTTAAAGGAATAAACGAATAATCAGGATCTAATAAGTTCTTAAAAGTAATAGAACGTTTTTTATTCAGTTTTTTTTTTTCTGGTTTTTTGTGTTGTTTTTTTTTTTTTTTTTTTTTTTGAGGTAGTATTTAATTAAAATCGAGATGTTTTTATGCATGAAATAGCCCAGTTTGAAAGTACAGAGCGCCATATGGTGCAGTCGAGCATGCGCACTGGGTCTATGCTCAGAGTTTGGGGGAAGTTATGGTTGGGATAGAGGAACGTCCGACTAAGTTTGTGGTCCGTCCAGTGAACGGGATGTTCGCCACGTCGCTTATGGAATAGAGAACGTATATGTTTTACATGTTTATATACTGTTTATTTTTTACTGATGGAAATAATGTCTGTTTTAAAATTAAGGTAAATGTGGAGATAGGATCTAGGAGAAAGGAAGGACACTGTGAATTGTGACAGGACCTTAGATTTTATAAATGAAAGGGGGGGTAAAATGCAAAAAGGGGAGGGGGTTTATAGTGTGTGTGTGTTGATAAAGGGTTTGATTTTAGATGATATATACTCCAGATGAAGCGCGAGAGAATCGCGCGAAACGGTTGTCCCGAGGCCATAATTCTTTTTAGAATAAGTTTTTATGTATCGTGTATTGTTTTTATATATTAAAAGATTTGCAAATAGGAAACTCTCCTGGCAACTCCTATATTTAAGAGCCGGAAAAACATCCTTTGGAGGTCTTTTGGAACAGCTTTCATTTGCTCTTTATTTTTTGGATGTGTGTAATCCTTATATCACAGAGCTCAGTTCTCTCCTCTATACATTATAACCTATTTATCACAGAGCTCAGGCTCCTCTATAATCTAACCCATATATATTCACAGAGCTCCAGCTTCTGCTCCTCTATCATATAGCCCATATATCACCAAAAGCTCAGCTCCTCTCCTCTATCATTAACCCTATATATCACAGAGCTCTGCCTTCTCTATTATCATATAACCCTGATATATCACAGAGCTCAGCTACTCTCCTCTATCATATAACCGTATATATCACAAAGATCAGCTTCTCTACTCTATCATATAAAACCCTATATATCATAGAGCTCAGCTTCTCTCCGCTTTTCCTCTATCATATAAGTATATATCACAGAGCTCAGCTTCTCTCTCCTCGTATCATATAACCCTTATTTCACAGAGTCAGATCTCTCACTCTATCATATAATCTATATTATATTTATATTATAACTATATAGATATATATATTTATATTTATATAAATTATATATATTATATATATATATATAATATACAGAGCTAGCTTCTCTCCTCTTATTATATAACCATATATGATCACATGAGCCTCAGCTTCTCTCCTCTTTTATTATAACCTATATATCACAAAGAATCAGCTCCTCTCCCTCTATCATATAACCCTATATTATCAGAGTTAGCTTCTCTCATCGATCATATAACCCTAGTATATCACAGAGCTCAGCTCCCTCCTACTCTATCATATAACCCTATATTATCACAGAGCTCAGTTCTTCTCTATCATATAACCCTAATATCACAGGAGCTCAGCTCATCTCCTCTATCCATTATAATTCCTATATATCCAGAGCTCAGCTTCTCTCCCTCTATCACTTTACACCACTATATATCACAGAGCTCATGCTCCTCTCCATCTATCATATAAACCCATATATATCAACAGAGCTCAGCTTCTCTCCCTCTATCATATAACCCTACTATATCACCGAGCTCAGCTATACTCTCCTTTCTTAAATTTTTATATATACCTTATATATCACAGAGCTAGCTTCTCTCTTCTATCCTATAACCACTATAACACAGAGCTCGACTTCCTCCTCTATTATTCACCATATACATCACAAAGTTAAGGCTCTATCTCTTCTATCATACTAACCTATATATTCACAGGCTATGCTTCTCTCCTCTATCATATAACCCTATATATCACAAAAGCTCAGCTTCTCTCCTCTATCATTATAACATTTATATATCACAGAGCTCAGCTTCTCTCCCTCTAATATAACCGAATATATGATAACCTGAGCTCAGCCTCATATCACTCTATCATATAACCTAGATATCACAAAAGCTAATTGCTCCTCTACTACATATAACCATATATTAACAGAGCTCAGCTTCTCTCCTCATATCATATAATCCTATATTTCACAGAGCTCAGCATCTCTCTCATCTATCATATAACCCGTATATATCCCGGAGGCTCAGCTCCTCTTCTCTATTCATATATTTCCTATTTATTACAGTGCCTAAAGCTTCTCTCCCTCTCTCATATAACCCTACTAGTATCACAGAGCTCAGCTTCTCTCATCTCCATATAAACCCTATATATCAAAGAGCTCAGCTCCTCTTTATCTATCATATAACCCTATCTATCACCGCCCCCCCCCAGAGCTCAGCTTCCTCTCCCCTCTACCATACAATCCTCTATATCACAGAGCTCAGCTTCTCTCCCTCTATCATATAATCCTATTTATTACAGTGCTAAGCTTCTCTCCTCTATCATATAATCCTATTTATTACAGAGCTCAGCTTCTCTCCCTCTATCATATAACCATATATATCACATAGCTCAGCTTCTCTCCTCTATCATATAATCCTATATATCACAGAGCTCAGCTTCTCTCCTCTATCATATAACCATATATATCACAGAGCTCAGTTCCTCTCCTCTATTATATAACCCTATATATCACAGAGCTCAGCTTCTCTCCTCTATCATATAACCCTATATATCACCGAGCTCAGCTTCTCTCCCTCTATTATATAACCTTATATATCACAGAGCTCAGCTTCTCTCCCTCTATTATATAACCCTATATATCACAGAGCTCAGCTTCTCTCCTTCTGTCATATAACCCTATAAACCACAGAGCTCAGCTTCTCTCCTCTATCATATAACCCATATATCACAGAGCTCAGCTTCTCTCCCTCTATCATATAACCCTATATATCACAGAGCTCAGCTTCTCTCCTCTATCAATAAACCATATATCACAGAGCTCAGCTTCTCTCCTCTATCATATAACTCTTTATATCACAGAGCTCAGCTTCTCTCCTCTATCATATAATCCTATATATCACAGAGCTCAGCTTCTCTCCTCATCATATAACCCTTTATATCACAGAGCTCAGCTCCTCTCCTCTATCATATAACCCTATATATCCCAGAGCTCAGCTTCTCTCCTCTATCATATATGATATATGATCACCTGACAGGTTTCAGTGTTCCCTGGATCCTCATGACATGCATGAACTGCCAGTGGATGCATTTGTAGCTCAGAAATTTTGTTTGTTCTTCAGTCTCTGAAACACACTGTTCACAAAAAAATGTCAAAAATTGATTTTCCCAAGGTGAAAAATGAACCTTATATAGAAGCAGTGTGTGTTATTAAATACAAGTTAACAAAAGTGTTTACAGCCTGTAGGTTTTTTCATCAATCCGCTGCAACTGGCGAGCTCAGAAGTGACGTAACAGTGGTTTAGTAATGACATTTTCGGTTGCTAGTTGGGAATGCATGTTAAAAGAGAACAATCACTGCCACTCTACCATCAGGAGGCAAACATTTGAGGCTTGTTGTACAGAAACGAATGCAGTCAAATACTGGAGACAGGACCGACCATAGAGGAGTTTTCTCTCTACGTTGGTTAGCTGTAAACATGTCGACAAAGACTATTACCAAATACATTGCTGTTGTGATTTTGCTTCCTTTTAGTTCTTATCTATTCCCTAGGCTACCGACCATCTCTCTCTGCTCTAGCAGCCTGGGCTGAGATGTGACATCACTCTGCTGTGTCTTATCAGCAGTGCAGGACCTTAATTATCATTTTGCCGGCAGGGTTTAACCCCTTGAGGCTCTGTAGCCTTGTGCCCTGCTGTTAACCCCTCCCCCCAATAGCAAAGCTGAAATATCAGTCACTTCTGTAGAACTGTACATGAAATGGGACCTGAAGCTGGTTGTAAAGAGCAGGGTCTGTAAAACAGCCTGATGAGAAAACCCCTTTAGGACCTGTGACAAAGAGTTCCTGATGTTTCTGTTTTAGTAAATCCTCGTGTTCCCTGTGAATTAACAATTCTGGAGCCTCTTCTCTCATATCTCTGTGTTGTGCTGTTTCTCTGTTATTCATTCTAGAAATGTATTACTGAATCTGTCAGCTGGGTGTTTCCAGTTTCAGGTGTGTCACAGTATGGTCTCACATTGTCCAATTAGTGCTGACTGAATCAATGTGCAGGGACACACCCCTTTCAAAACTGGAGTGGTAACACCCAGTTGACTGATTCAGAGTGAAATAAAAAAAATAGCGTAACAATATTTTTCTGTGTCAGAAACCCAAACGACTCATTATAGTTGGTCGAGACGTCAGGTGCTGTTGGTGTCTGTTGTAAAATGGGTCTATTTTCACATCTGTGACAGACGTCTGAAAACTCCAACACAGATGTGAACCAGGGCTTGGGTGTGGGACCCGTGCTTATATCCTGACAGATTGTTACATGTATGAGCATGGCCTTACCATAATAGATCTCTGCTGTGCGCCATGAGAAGGTTGTAGTCACTTTGTGCCACATTCCATAAGTTCCTCCTTTTGGAAATTCTCTAGTTGCTGAGTGAAACCCAATTGGTATGGATCCAGACCCCGGACGGCTGGGCCTGCTATCACCTTTATCAGGTATAGATACGATACAATAAGTTAGGTATCCACACAAGACAGGTGTGCGCTTAACCAAAAGAACCCGTTTATTACTACAGCAGTATACTTATATAGCCTTGGTAATAATGACATGACTGACATGCGCAGTTAGCCAGAGCACATACTTTTACAACTAACATTAGAGATAATATACATAGAGTTCCGTTATAATTTCAAGGTCCTGAAGCGAAGGCGAGAGTCCTTGAAATTGTATCTTGTGTTGGACACAAATTGTTTCTTGTGTCGGACAGGAGCTTTAACCCTTAACTTGACAGCACAGAATAACAAATTACATGTTTCTCTGTAACCACAAGAGATGCCATCTCTTGGTCTCCTCTCACCTGCACTAGAAGACCACAGGGCCAGGAAGGTCAATGGCCAATTATGTTTTTTAAAGAAGGCTACAAGATAGGATACCATGCAATTGTATTGCAATTATATGGCAAGTAATTTATTGGTGATTACACAGATAAAAAGAGTTATTGCAAAGCGATATGTAAAGGATAATATTCACTTACATCACCAAGTGAGTTTAAACCAACATCTGGCAAGGTAACATTAGCTGGGAAACCTTTTCAACAGCGATTGCCAGAGTCTCAGACGGGAAAACAGCATCAAATCCTACTCAAGGCGTTCCTCCATAGATGAGCTTCAGTAAATGATCTCAAAGGACCCCATTTTATACTTTAGTAAAACCTTACACTCATGTAACTATCTCACATGAGCTTATTGCTTGTTTATAAAAAGGGCTGATAAGATAGGCAAACAAGCTTGCCACGTCAGACCAGCCATGATGCACTAGCCAGGGCCTCAAAAATGGGGTTGTCTCACTACATTTATTCATCTTACCTCAATCCTGTTTTCTTGGTTTCATTTTGAATTCGGTGGCGTGTTTACTGGCTTCTACTAGGCTGCAGTAGAAGCCAGGTCTGTAGCTATAGCAACCAGTTCTGGCAGCCTATCAGGATAGATCAAACAGGTATGTAGCTATAGTGACCTAAGGAGCTGAAGAAGCCCATACAAGAGGGGATATCTCAGGATAGGTAGGATACTGTTAATGGACACATATTGCAAAGTGACTTGTTTTTGAAAGTTCTTTAACATAAAAAGCAATCCTTGTAGTGAGACAACTCCTTAAATCCATTGGCTGTAAAGCACACAAAGCATAATCTGGGGGGAAGACATAATAGCTTGTTAGTAAATTCCGAAAGGAGAGATAAAAAAGTTATGAGAAAACTATTAACTATGAGAAACATCAGACAGTATGTTATGAGAACACTTCAGATTCCACTGAAAAAATAAAACAAGTGACTAATTCTCACATGAAAATCAGAAAACACAGTGTCCTGGTGTATTAAGACATAATGACATGGAAGCAATAATAAGAGCCGGTTCCTCTGCATCCAGATCTTGTCTATCCTTGCCTATGTGCCCATGCTCTCAAGGAACACATAAATTAATGTGGAGGGCCGGGTTTGGCCCCCATGCTTACACTTTGACACGTGTGACATAAACCATAAAACCTTCCATCTGCTGAACCAATATAATACCTTTTACATAATGTATACATGAAATAACTGTGGAAGACATAGGTGGTATAGAGTATATGGGCCCTCTGGGTTTACAAACTGAGTTGTCAATATTGTGCATTTGTATTAATTATTTTTACTTTTTTTAATTTTTTAGTTACATCTGGATGGTCAAAAGTGATAAAGTGTCGCTCCGCACAGATGGAAACATTTACGTGCTTCTGGGGTGAAATAGATTTCAACAGAACAGGCCATGTAAAACTGCAGTATAGGACAAGGTATTGCTATTTACTTTGCAATCTTACTTGCTGTTAGTGTTTTTCTGTATCCTCTCACCTTATATTGTTAGGTGCTATAAATTTACAACCAGTGTAGATGTAGTAGATGTAATGGTAGTCAATGGATTGCTAATATCATTGTATTGTCTCTCCCCAAGTGACATGAATTGGAGGGACTGTCCTGACAACACATCTGAAGGAGATAACAGCTGTTTCTTCAGTAAGGAGTACACGTCTGATCAGTCGGATTACTTTGTCCGCCTTGTTTGGGAAAATGCTACGTCTCATGTATTCCGCTTCACACTCAATGGGATTGGTAAGTTAAGTTCACACTCAATGGGATTGGTTACTCCAAATAATGGGCATAGCTACAGGTGTAGCAGCCATTGCAGCTGCCTTGGGGGTCAAGAGTTTGAGGGAGTGTAAGAAAAATGGGGCCAATTTACGAATATTATCTAATACGTAGTGTAAATTTAGACTAGATAGTCTAGAAATGAACCAGGTTTATCACTGTACGATAAATCTGGTGCATATTTTGACACTTTTCATTGGCTATTCTATGGCTTAGTTTATGCCAATGATTGCGGCAAACTTTTGGTGCACAGTGCTGCATGTTCAGCTATGCCTCTCTCCACAAAGCCTTTTTGTTGGACGTGGTGCAGAAGTGTCTAAAACACAGAAAAGTGTTGAAAAGTATGTACGTCAGAATTTTGCCACAATTTGTGCCAGAATTGGCTTCGTTAATGTGCACCACTGTTCCCTTTTGTGGGGTACAGCAATTTGATTTTCTGCTCTATGCCAGTACTGGGTGGGTTTTCTGCTATGTGGCGCTATTATTTATACCTTTCATTATTAGTACTTATGCTGCTGCTTCTTTTTCTCATCACTTTTTGTTAGTGGCCCATCTGATATGGCTAAAGGGACCTATAAATTTTAGTTACACTCCTGCTCCAATAAGTCAAAACCTGCTTACTTATGATGGGCAGCATGGTGACTCAGTGGCAGAGGCGTAACTTGAAGCTCTTGGGCCCTAGTGCAAAAAGTGAAATGGGGCCCCCCAGTTACCATGCGCCATATACAATACTGGTGTCCTCTTGTGGCAGAAGAGCTTTTGGACCCCATCAGGCTGCAGGGCCCGGTAGCAACTGCTACCACTGCATCCTCTGTAGCTACGCCCCTGCTCAGTGGTTAACACTGTTGCTTGCAACACTGGAGTTTTAGATTTGAATCCTACTAAGAGTAGGAATACATAGTGCACCCATGGTGTGGCCATGTTGTGACCAATAGTTCCACTTCAAGTGCATCCACCATTGGCCACACAAGTTTGCTTGACACTTCAGCCATTAGTGGACATACCGGAGGCAGGTCTATCAACTACACTGTATCCATGCCGCCGATGCTCAATGTATTCCTGCTCTTAAGAGATTAATCCATGGAGTTTGTCCGTTGTCTCAATGTTTTGTGTTTTTCCCCACTGAAAAACATACTTTTTTGGTTAATTGACTTTCGATAAAAAAATTGGTCATAGAGTCCGTCTGGGATAGGATTGTTAGCCTCGTTGGGTACGCTAACTGATATATATGATGACAGGCTTTGTACAGCACTGTATAGACAACATACATAGCCGCGAAATCCAATATAATCAAGAGAAACACAGAATAATAAATTAATAATACAAAATGTTTATTACATTATTCATTAAAAATCACTTTAATGTTAAAAAAATGGTGATAAAAAATGGAAAGGTACATAAACTCACAAGGGAATTATCATGATTAGCATGACAACAATCAAAAAGATAATAATGCCAAAGTATAATGGAATTAAGTATACAGTCAATTTATAAAGGATAATACCAAAAAATAAATATAAATAATAAAATTGAGAAGTACAGATACGCTAAAAAATAATCATCCCCCCAATAAAGCTCTCACGGTGCGATCCCCCTACATCCTCCTACTCTGTCACCACTTCCCCGGCTCTCCCTTGCTGATATTTGTTTCATTTCAATAATCCGAACCCCCCATCCCGTCCCAAGATTTCACCATGCGGCACCTTTTCTTAACAGTACCACGGGGGACAGGACACTCAAAAACCCCATTTTTTTTTTTTAAAAGAGGGCCCTGAAAGACATTTTCTAGTCCCCTACAAACCCCAAATTTGCTAACCCCCCCACTATCACACACATCTGTACTCCTACATAGGCACTCAAGGCATTTTCTGATAAAGTGTACGTCGGGTGGGGTTTCCCCCAACTTTTATGAAACCCCCGTATATTTATGAAAATGGGGAACATTGAAACTTACACTTTTCCCCTTGTTCCCCCATATACCCATGGGTTTGAAAGCTTTCCGAGCAGGGCCCTACACCTTTGGGTTCACTGTAATTTTTTGTAAAGGTGTGAATATGTTGGGGTTTTTAAAAAAGTTTTTATTATTATGATAAAACAGGCATCCCCGCCCCTTAACCTTTCCCACACATCGCCCCTCTATTTTAAAAGGAGTTTTTTGGGCTTTTGGTCATTGTAGTTCCTGTTCCCCATACAGTATTTAGTGGGAATGACAAGCCCAGGCCACGCAGCAATGAGGTAAAAATTTTTTTAAAAAGGGCAAGTGGATTTAAATTTTAAAAAATTTACCTTTTCCCGCTTTAAACAAATTCAGCTTAAGAACAAACCTACAGTCCCTCTCCCATTTGTATCCTGGGGACTGCTTGTATAACAAAGTCCTGGAATATTTAAAATTACAGAGTTACCAAAGGAAATTTAACCCCCTTACGCCCGGCACCGTTTTTTGAGGGGCGGCCGGGTGCGGGTCGTTCGCCGCAGCGACGTCTTTTGACGCGCGGGCAGACATGGGGTTTGCGGCGCCCGGCGCCACAGCTGGCTAGGATGGGGGGAACTACAAGCCCGATCCCAAATTTCCCTGAGGCATCGGGGAGCGGAGGAAACCCTCCCCCCCCGATGTTTAACCCTTTGATTGCGGCGGTTTTTTTATGCACGCAATCAAAGGGATCCCTGCTCTGTCGTGTGATCGGAACCCCGGTCACCCGACAAGCTCAGGGACCGGCTTGCACAGTCAGTCTGGGACCTAGCATGGCCCAATTAAGTCATTGTAATGTTAAAGAAGGTGATTAAAGATGGAATGGTAACTTCAACAGGTGTTATCATGATTAGCATGACAACAATTCAATGATAATTAGCAAGTATAATGGAATTATAAGTTAAGTCAATTTATAAGGTAATAAAAAAAAAAAATAAAATAATAAAATATGAGAAATACAGAATACTGCATAAATCATCGACTTCACAAAAGTCTCCAAGGTGCTGATCCACATCTACTCCCTCATGTCATTTACCACTTACCCGTGTCTCCGCACTAGTATGAATTAGATTACATTCCTCAATCACGAACCTCCCATCCTTCTCCAAATTTCACACATGCGCACAGTTTCTTGACATGCTACCAGGGGATCAGCACACTCATAACCCTCATATTTTAGAGGCCTGAGAAACAATTTCTACAGTCTGCCTACCAAGATCTAATTAGCTAACCCCACCTTAAACAACCTACACATATTTGTATCCATCACTAGGCACTCAATACTATCTGTATATAGAATGTACTTCAGGGTCGGTTCACCCAATTTTATGTACCACGCATATTATGTGAACATGGCTGGAACAATTGTAAACTTAGCACTTTACCCTTCGTCCAAACCATAACCATAATAGATTTAAAGCTTTGCAGCGCCCTAACTTGTGTTCATCTGTAAGTTCTTTGTAAATGCTGTGGAATTAGTTGGCGCTATAAAATAAGATATTATTATTTATAAAACAGGCAGTCCGACTTACCATTCCGACTTACTCTGTCCTCTATTACAAAGAGATTTATGGCATACTTGTCATTGATCCGTTCATAGCAGATAGTAGCCTGTGGAATGATAGCTCCAGCATTGCACAGCAGAACATGAAGTGAAATGTTTAACAAGGGCAGTGGTACATTAATAAAAGTACTGTTCCGACACATACAAATTAGCTTAAAAAAACCTACAGTCCCTCTCCTTTGTATCTGGGACTGCTTATAACAATCTGGAAATTTTAAATTACAGAGTTACCAAAGGCATTAAATATATTATTGCACATAGTGAACACACAAAAAGTGCCAAAGTGCTAGTGTAAATAAATACAAGTCAAAACATATGAGGATAATTCCATATATTAATACAAGTGATGTCAAATGCAAGACTGTGAATATTTCATGATGGTAATTGCCCAAAGGTTAATATGGATAGGATTCCCTACGCACATTTCACATTATGGCTTCTTTAGGGGAGTGCATTCAAGCCTGTACAAAGCTTGTCATCATGTATATCAGTCAGGGTCCCCAAAAAGGCAAATAATCTATTTTTCCCATCCCTATATTGTCACGTTTATCCGGGATTTATACCCTGTTGGTCTGTGTAGTGGAACAGACATTTATACCCACTGGATATGCCATAACTGTTTGATAGATGGGGATTCTGACAGATTTCGGTATTAGTCAAGTGGACGGATTTTTTACATGTGCATGGAAAATGTGAAATGCTGTGTATTTCCCAATCTGCAACACAGTCATTGCATTACTGTAAATTTTCATGGCGTATTTTACCCTTCGCATTGCATGAAACACTTGCAGGTTTAGCAATAGATTCAAAATCTGCAATAGAAAATATCTGCCATGTCTGGGTAGTAAAACTAAAGATTTCTATCCAATTTATTGAGTAACAGCTATCATTGCCATATCACAAGTTAGGCTATGTTCACACGGCTTAAAATTGGATATTTTTCAGTCAGTAATTACGCGCCGAAGTGCGCAAATTACGGCTGGAATACATCCCAGTCATTACGGTAATCCACAGTTCTCATAGAGAACTATGGATTATGTCTCCTCTCCCTGCACGCCGAATACGCCGAGGGGGGAGATAATTGACATGTCAATTACTAGCGGCGAATACGCGCCGCTGGTAATGCAAGTCTATGGGCCGGCGAGGTGCTGGCCCCCCGCACCTGCCCCCTCTCCCGCCCTGCCCCTGGCCACACGGCGTAAGTGCGGGGCGGAATTACGCCCTGCATTTAAGCCGTGTGAACCTAGCCTTACATATAGTTTTCTTGCTGTAAGGCCTTAATGATTTTAATTTATCCTGGGAAGACCACCTATTGACCTTTGGTATTACCTTACATTTTCTTGTGATATAAATATTGTTTTCAGCAATTTCTAGACAAGAAATGGAAATATCTGCAGACGCGTAATAATTGCTAAAGAATACAGAGGACAGGAGTAGAATGACAGCACCTGGGGTTTGAACACTCAGTAGCTGCCTGAGAGGAGAAGTGATGTCTGAACATGTGCGACCAGGACTGAGGAGCTCTCAGCTCTGGTCGTATCCCCTGGAGACGAGCTTTAAACAATGGATCAATAAAGGAGCAGCTAAAACAAAAACGGTGCAGAATTTTTAATAGTAATGAATGGTGAAAATGTTTGTTATTTCATTTGCAAGTTTCCCAATTTTACTTCGTGGCAGAGAACTTAGTAAAGCTTAGTAAAACTTAGTAAAGCGTCCCCCACACTCTGGAACTCACTGCCCCAACACATCAGACTCTCCTCCACTTTCACCAGCTTCAAAAGCAACCTGAAAACCCATTTCTTCAGGCTTGCCTATAACCTTCACTAACCTTGTCACTACTTCCTCCACAGACATGTCTGTCCCTCACCTCCTGTCTCTTTACCCCCTACTTGTAGATTGTAAGCCCTCGCGGGTAGGGTCCTCTCTCCCTCTGTCGTGCCAATTGTCATTATCCCTTATCACTGTACTCTTTTGACTTTTGTAATGTATGTAACCCCCTCCAATGTACAGCGCCCTGGAATCAATGGCGCTTTAAAATAAATAATAATAATAAAGATTAAAGTCCTTACACTGAGACATTGAAATTACTCGGAAGTAGTCGGAAATCTATTTGGACAGCCCTCTTTTTGTTATAACATTCCATAGAAATAAAATGATAATGGGTTGATCATCGGCCCCTTAGTAACCTCCATGATTCTTCAAGTTAACTAGATTAATTTACCTTTTTGATCCCACACAATTTCAGTTTTAATTTTGTTTATCATGGAAGCCATGGCACCACACACCAATGAGGCAACATCCTAGAACATGCTGCCCTGGAAGCGTTACTAGCAAGACTATGAATATAACATGATGATAATGGCCTAAGTGGTAAAAGTGAATAGGATTCCCTACACGGATTTCACATTATGGCTTCTTCAGGGGAATGCATCCAGCATTGTACGCTACTGCTCTATAAAGATAATAAAACTTATAGTCACCTCTCCTCTCACCTTGGATCCAGCAATGCACCATCCTCACCCTTTGCTAGCCTTTTTCCAGAGATATTACCACTACAGCCAGCCATTGGCTGACGTCACCATTTGGAGGTAAGTGCTCCGAACCAATCAATGACTGTAACGATGACGTCCCTTTCAACAAAAGACCGGTAGAGGATGAGGACTGTGCATTGCTGGATCCAATGCGAGTGAAGAGGTAAGTAAAAATTTATTACTTTCTTTTAATAGGACAGCAGTGTTGGATTTTCAAAATAAAATTATTACTTGATCAACCCCTATAAAAATAGTTGCCTCTCCCCCTAATAGATGAGGGACCTAAACAAGAGACCCCAGTTATTCTGTGGATATAGAGGGAAAAAGAGGGATTTTTGACAACCCAGACAACCCTCAAAATGTACATTGTAACTAAAGTAGCTTTAATAGTACTAATTACTCACATACTTCTAAAATTCTCTTTCAGATTCTACCAGATTCACAACACTGCACATGGTAGAAATCATAAGATGGAATGTCTTGCAAACATAGCAGTAGTGCAGACTCAGGCTTCGGACCTGTAACTTCAAGTGATTGTATCTCAGCAGAGAAGTAAAATAGTACATAAAGGTTTGCACCACTGAATATTTGCTGAAAAGCCATTCTTCTAGGTCTTCATAAAATTTTCAGATTAAAATAGAATTACATATGTGATCAAAACATGGGGAAATTATGTATTCAGTATGCGTGAGATGACTGAGGATATTCCATATCCAAGCATTTGGGCTATAGTAGACCACCGCAGTCTTAGAGACAATAAGTCAATGGGTATTATAGAAACAAGTCATGTCTGTTCTATTTTAGTTTGGTCTCTGGAAAACTTTCAAAACTGAAGAACAGTGTGTTCATATATTGGGTTGAATAAGTAAAATTCATCTTTAGTACTGCATGCTATTCGACAAAAGATCAAGTTGGCTAGCAAAAAGTGTCACATATTACAATTCTGCTTGAATTGACTTCTAAACTTCTATAAAGTTCTGAATTTCTGTACCCTGGTTGTGTATTTTTAGTGGAACCAGATCCTCCGGTAGCTCTGAGCTGGTCTCTTCAGAACCTGAGCATGAATTATTCGTTGCTGGACATCCACGTGACATGGAAGCCTCCTTCTTCATCCACCACCATGTCATTACTGGAATATCAAGTGCAAATAAAAGAGGCAACTGAACAGCAGTGGAAGTCGGTAAGGGCTGAAATGTCATTGTACATGAGAACAAAAGTCATAGCTTTGTTCCCTGCCGTATGTATTTATTAGGGAATTCTTCAGATTCTCCAATATGTAGTTTTCGTAACGGCCGGGATAGTGGATCCTCTGGACCGCCGCAAGCGATAGTGTAAGCCAAGCCAGGGATCGGAGTCTAAGTAGGTCCTGGTATTCACCAGCGCCTGCTGCAAAGTGGGATGGACTTGCTGCGGCGGGAGTCTACTAGGTCGCTACCCCTGACGTGACTTGCTTGCGGTGGCAGCCGAGGTGTAGCGTGGTACAGATCCTCAGGCGTAGACGTAGTCGGGGACAGGCGGCAAGGTCAGGGCAGGCAGCAGAGCTTCGTGGTCAATAGACGTAGCAAGAGGGTCAGGGCAGGCGGCAAGGTTTAGAGTCGAGAAACGTAGGCAAGGGTCAGGAACACAGCAGAGACAAGAACAAAGATAATGCTTTCTCTAGGGCAACAAAGATACAGCGAGGAGCGACAGGGCGGAGCCCAATATATAGGGTCAGCGTCCGGCGATTATCCAATCACCGTCCCGCTGGCCCTTTAGATCTACATGAACGCGCGCGCCCTAGGGAGTGCGCATGCACGCTGCGGCCGGCAGGGGAGCAGACGGAACAGGAGAATGGTCAGGTGAGTAGGAGTCGCGAGGGCGCCCACGACCGGTCCCGCGGCCAGTGGCGCTACCCGTCCCTGGCAGAGATCCAGGGGGGCGAATACGGGTGCGCCCGCGGGCCGGATCGCGGCGCCACTCGTTACAGTTTTCATTGTATCTGTTTGCTAGACAGCACAGTATAAAGGGTGACAAGGGTGCCATCACCTAAAGGCCACCATGCGCATTAGAAATTGTCTGAACTTGTCTGTTTAGGTGGGACCAGCCAACAGTCTGCTGTGTATCGAGGCCTCCCAACTCTATGATAGGTGATGTTTTTAATTTCTTGACAAAATAGGTCTCCCATGCAAATAACATCTATAAGAATCAGAGAGCAGAGAAGATAGTGCAGACAGCCCGAGTTCTTAATAATAAAGCAAGACATTTTATTTCACATACTCAAAAAAAGAGGTTTTCTCACCACAATGATTAGCTTTTAACATCTAGAGCAAGGTAAATAAGGACTATTATCAAATATATTGCTGTTTTAATTTTGCTTTGTTCAGGAGATAAAGAAGAATTTATCTGTTGCTAGTGTGCACAAGTTTCTCTTGGTTACCAACACATCTATCTGTCCTCTATTTTATCTCATTGCTCTAAGCTGCCATCTGACCATGGTGAGTCACTCCCTGCTAAATGTTCTCTCAAGCACAGGAGCTTGTTTAACTTAGTGAATGGCAGTCGTGGCGTGGCCTGGACCTTAATGGCATCGGCTGCATAGAGGGAGAGCTCTGTAGAGAGAAGATCTAATCTGCCCAACTAAACCCCTTTGCTGTGCACATAAACCCCAACACTGGTACGGACTGCCTCTGGACCTTCCCCAGTCGTTTCAGCCTGCTATACCTCGGGTTCCTACTCTCTCAGGACGGGAATTCCTTTTGCTCTGCTTTCCCCTTCTACCTGCACCCGGGCAGTGTTTCTGCTGCAGAGTAGGGACTGAATCTGTTGGCACTCTCCTTCAGCACAGGTGCTTCATCCACAGCAGGACCTGTGAGCACCCCTGACAACACAGAAGCTGAGGTACGTCCACACGAGACTGTGGTGGCCCCATAAACAGAAGGAGTTCCTGCAAGCCCCCACATGGCAGTGGCCAAAATTGGGGGAGACCTTCACTTCCTGATTTTGAATAGCAGGCGGGTGCCACAGGGTTCTATGCCCTGCACTGAACAGTGTTCCTGCTACTGGTACCTCTGCCTTCTGACACTGAATAGCCACTGCAGCATTAAAACTGGGCTTTCTGGCATTGAACATTTTATTGCTACACATAATCTGCTCCCTTTGACATTGAGAACCGTCTTTGTTTTTAATTTAAAACTCTTCCCTACACTGAATAGTGTGTTTGCTGTACACAACTCTGCTCTGTGAAGCTGAATAGTGCTTCTGCAACCCATAACTCTGCTTCCTGAGACTGAACTGAGTGCTTGCCATATATAACTCTTCCTTTTAGTGGGAGGAACCACTAAAAGGAAAACAAAATCTAAATCCACTAAACTTAGAGTTTTTCCCCCCAAACTCCTTTTCAACGTTACGTCCAAGGGTCACTTTCCCCTTCCCCCATTGTCATCCATTTCACCCAATTCAAGTTCTATGGATATGGACTCAAATGACCAAATGGAACAAATCAACTCCACTGAGCTTACTCTTCAGCGCCTCTTCTCCTCATTCCGAGAGAATATCCAATCTGACCAAGCAAATTACCGCCGAATTCCGTTCAGATATCCAATCCTTAGTGTAAAGAAACGGGACCATATTGAGAAAAAATGTCGGAATTTACTAAATCCATAATTTGCTCATCGATGCGAACTCAGGCGTGGAGGAAGAAGGACAGAGGCTGTCGTCTAAACGGTTGGACCGGGAGGATAGAGCACGCAGAGAGGATATACGGATGCGGGGGGTCCCAGAAACAATTACCCCAGATTCATTGCCGGCATTTTCTTACTGATCTCATTGGCTTATGTACTTCCGGAAGCTTCCCAGATAGACCTTACTATCGACCACATTCATCGTCTACCAAAGCCCAAAAAACCTCAGCCCCTCGGTTCCAAGGGATGTCATAGCGAAAATACATTTTTTCAGAACCAAGGACAATTTCCTGAGAGCCCTCCGGAAGAATCCTCCCTTGCCAGATAAATACAGTAACATCACCATCTTCCCAAACCTATCTGCGGGCATGATGCTAAAGAAGAAAGAGTTTGCCCAATACACAAAAATTTCAGAGCCCATGGAATTAATACCACTGGGGTTTCCCAGTAAAAATTATTATTTCCAAGGACGGCTCAACCTCGGTTTGCCAAAAACCCCTCCATGGCCAAGGAGTTCTTAATCGCTTGTGCTCTTCTACATTCTCGTCCTCTACCCCTGTGAAGACTCAACGGATCCGTCCAGAAGTTATAACCCGCTGTGGTAGAGAAGCAGAGCAGATTGGATCAAGACCAAAAGACTGATTAATCCAGCAGCTAAGTATTTCTCTCCTTATTCTTTTTTTTTTTGGAGCTCGCTGTTCCCTCTGTGCCATCGGGAACTATATGCAGAATTTTTTCTTTTTCTGCTACATAAGTTCCTGCCAGAGACTCTCTCCCCACTTGGATTTATTTCCACAATAGGAAATACGGTTTGTTTGGTTTTTTTTCCCTTTTTGGATGTTTTTGTCTTTCAAGACATGTTTAATGTTCTACTGCTGCTTATGCAAATTTTTTATTGTTTTCCTAAGTTTATTGCCATGCATGTCGAACCTTGCTATTCTGGGTCTCTGATTTCCCTTTCTCCGGAGGATCTTCCCTTGTAACTAATCTGTCTCCAAAGTATTCCCCTGCTGAGAATAATGGGTTTAAAAATCTTATCCCTTAACGTTAACGGGCTTTAATTCGCCCTTTAAGAGGTCAACCCTCTGGAGAGAAGCGTTGAAATTTTAAGGCAGACATAATTATGTCCCCAGGAGGACACTTTTTAAGAGAGCAAGACTCTCACAGGTTAAGACATAAGAGATTCCCATCCCATTCCTTATTCTTTTTTTAAAAAAAAAAAACTGGAGTAGGATTTTTTTCAAAGATACTATCTCTTTCTCGCTTTAAACAGGGATTATTGATGACAAGGGTTTAGATACATTATTCTGCATTGTTTGCTAGAAACTAATATAGAATTTAAAATACAGCACGACTTATCTCAAGGTCATTACTAAAGCTAAGTCCCTTTGTGAGGGCAACCTTATTTTATGTGGTGCTTTAACACGGTTATAACCCTGAATGGACAGGTCACTTTAATACCCCTTCTATGACACACGGCCTGCAATCTCTGCTGAATTTGGGCAACCTGCAATCCCTGGCTCTACCCCCTGAGGATAGAGACTATTCCTTTTATCAGCCCCTAACAAAATCTTATCACGAATAGATTTTTTTTTGACAAGCAAGCAAAGTCTTGCCTATATTTGTTCAACTGAAATAGGACTAGAACATGGTCAGACCAGCCCGGGTTCTCTCTACGTTAATAGAAAAATTTCCCCCCCCCCCCCCATCAATTTCCCTCTGGAGACGAATAGTATCTCCTAAAGTCAACTCAAGTTGCGGAAAGGGAAATCAAAACCTTTCATTACAGGAGTATTTTGCTCTCAACACCTGCTCTGTATCCCTACCTCTAACTTTGGTGGCTCATAAAAGCGTTCATTAGAGGGGTATTCTTAAAAATTGCGCCCAGGGAGAGCGTAAGAGAGAAAGAGATCTGAACGATCTTAGGAAAAATTAAAAGTGCGGATGAACTCGTTAAAAATCCCCTTCCCCAAACTAACATTGAAGAACTTACGTTCTTGAGACGTCAATTGCAATTGATTACCCTCCTAAATACGAACCCTCCTAGCTAAATTTACGGTGGAACTTCTATTTACAGGGTGAGCGCCCAGGGAAGATACTGGCCAGAGAGTTTAAACAACTTCAAGCCAGAGCCAAATAACTACACTTACAGTGAATAATCGAAAGGACACTAACCCGCAACATATTGTTAACTCTTTTGCCCAATATTATCACTCTTATCAATCTTTAAAAAAAGATCCCTCACTCCCACCCGTTACAACTTCACATATCAGATCTTTCTTAGTTCCCAAATTAGCATTGCTACAGGATCTCAGATGAACAGTTAACCCCGCTTAATTCTCCTATCACTTTACAAGAACTCCAGACGGCGATTAATCAATCCAAATTGAACAAATCTCCAGGCCGGACAGATTTTAAATAACGAATACTATAAACTTTTCCAACTAATTCTCAATTCCACACCTACTAAATACTTTTAATTTTCCTTTTGCTAATGGTAAATCATCCCCTGCAGAGATGTTGGCTGCCCGATTGTGACCATCCCCCAAACTGGTAAACCACAGATATTTGTGTCAAATTACCGTCCCAATTCTTTACTCAATTCGGACATTAAATTATTCTCCAAAATTATTGCCAATTAGGTAAATGTAATATTACCATCCCTTTGTTGGCCGAGATCAGGTTTGGATTTGTTAGAGAAAGACAAACTTGGGATGGCTCAGAAGATCCTTAATGTGTTGCATATTATAAACTCAGCCAAAATTCCATCGCCCTTCTCTCACTCGATGGCAAAAAAGCCTTCGATCGTATCAACTGGACATATTTGCAAGAAGTCCTCCGCAAATTCGGTTTGCTGGTCCTATATACGGGCAATTACCTTCTTTTACACCTCACCCTCAGCCAATGTTTATTCCTCGGGTTTTTATCATATCATTCAAATCTCTAATGGTACCAGGCAGGGATGCCCGCTCTCACCTTTGATTTTTGATCTGTGTATTGAAAACCCCTGGCAGAAATGATCAGAATTTTGCCTCTGATTACTGGTATTGATATAGCCCAAACTAGTCACAAAGCCCGTTATATGCTGCGATGTGTTAATCATGTGTCAAAAAACCGGATATTTTCTATCCCGGCTTTATTAGATATCCTTTTAGTTCTACTCGGAGGTTTCTTTATACAGATTAAATGTCACTAAGTCTATTATCTTGGCCGATTAATTGTCCACCACTAAAACCCCCCCCCAAACTGTCCAGTACAATTTTGTTTGGGCCCGAAATCGTGGTATCACGTACCTTGGGGGTCAGATTTTCCCCAAACCTCTTTTAACCAAAAACATAATTGGAATCAGCTATGCTCCTCTTTATCCGAGGAGATTACGAAATTTGGCCACTTACCCCTTTTCTTGGATGGCAAAAATTGTGTCACCAAGATGCTCCTTCTTCCCAAATTTCTATCATGGCAAGAGCCCTTCCCTTTGTGATTTCCCCAGATTTGCTACTTCGGCTTCAAACTCTTCCTGAAGTTTATTTGGGGATCCAAGAAACCGAGGTTTAAGAGACAGTACTATACCTCTTAAAGAGGCAAGGGGGGGGGGGCTGTACCAAATTTAAATGATGTACAACATTTCCTCCATTTTGGAAACCCAATTATTATCCTGGAATAAACCTCAAATACACCACTGGTTAACTATTGAAAACTCAACATTTGGCTAGGCTCGGTTAAAGATCACTTAATAGCAATGCTGTTTGGGTTTCCCCCAAAATCCCCTCTTCACCATATGTCCTACCCCCTGTTAAGCATCTTTTCAAGATGTGGGGAAAAAATATAGTGACTAAACTTTGATAATGTTGATTTGAAATACTGTCCAATTTTTTTCATGCTCTATGGAGCTATTCCAAAAATAAACTTACAACAATGGATTTCTAATGGGATCTGGGTAATTGGAGACTTGTTGTCTGAAGGGGTCTTTAGATCAATTTGCGGATATATCAGCCCATACTCACTACCAAACTCGCAATTTTATATTTATTTACAAGTCAGACACGCAGGTTTCATCCATCTCCACTTCCCGCCCCGCATACCTGATCCCTTTCCACCCTTTTTACTGGGAAGCAAAATGCCACATTAAGGGTTTCAGCCACTTTTTTCTACCCCGATGGACGCTGGTTCTGACAACAAACCTGATATATGGTCAAATGGAAATTGGAATGTCAAATCTTTCCCAGTTGGGACTGGTGGACAGCGGCGATGTCGACCTCTAAAACACTCTAAATGCATAAATCATTATGGCCCTTTCAAGGAAGATACATCTTCGTTTGGTACCTTTACTCCGGTCCGAACAGCTCATATTTTCCCCCGGGTCCTCTAAAAATGTGCTGGAGAAATTGTGGTGCAGCTGGCTCCCTATCACATTTTGTGGTGGCTTTGCCCTGTTATCACAGGTTTGTGGGCTGCAACAGAAGGTCTGATCCAATACTATTCTCCCCCTTATTTTACTTCACGCAGGACTTGCACTGTTAGACATTGGCATGTGTGATATTCCTCACTCTCACCAAACAGGGGTTCAGCATATTCTTAAATTTTACCAGATCTACCATTCATACCATTGGAAGGGGAACATCTGCTCCAGGGTTTGCAGAAGTTTTGAGTAGGATTAATATCAGTATCATAGTGAGATAAGTCTTGCTATCCCTCCCCATTTAATCTTGAAGCAAAAGCAGAAATGGCATATTTGGTCTACTTCAAATTACGTTACCTAATTGAACTCTCGCCTCTTTGTACTCTCTTATATTATGTTGTGAAGTGCCTTTTAACTCCCTTTTCTTTTGGAATGATCCAACACTTTGAGATATCAACGTTTCCTGCCTGGATTTGTAGCCTTATGTCTGTTTGTCTGGATTTAATGCATTGGGCTGTACATGGCTGTTACTGTTTCACCCATGTTATATTTTGATGTGTAAGTTACTTTCTGTAATTGTAAACTCTTAATAAAAATGCAATGTTTAAAAAAAAAAAAAACTTAGTGAATGGCAATATTTAACCCTTAGAGCTTTTTAGCTTTGTGCGCTACAGATTGTAAACCTCACAGAATCAGAATCACAGAATCAGCTAGGAAGAGCAGAGCTGATATGCCAACCACTGCTATAAAAACACGCAATCCTGACCAGACAGTGTGGGTCTGAAGCTGCCCGTGGCTCTGTGAAACTGCATGGTGAGACAAAATCCATGTGGAATGCCGGAAAATCGACATAGCCCAATACAGGGTTTTGCCTTACAACTTATGCTGGGGCATCTCTGTCTTTTATAGATATTGTTTACATGGGAGACAGATTTTGGTGTAAAATCAACGTACCAGCAGATAGAACGTTAATCCTGGTTAATCAGAGCGTACAGAAATGCTGGAATACTCACCTTTTAGACTTTGCCAGTAAGTTCTGTTGAAAAAAATTAAGGGCGGCATGTGTGAAATTTGGCGTTTAAGCACAAAATTTCATGCGCATTATAATAGCATATAATGCGCCTGATTTATGAACCTGGTCTACTGTAGGTCATAAATCAGGCGCATTCTAGATGACATTTCTGGCTCAGGTAAACCACTTTGAAAGTGGTATACCTGTTCCAACAGTAATGCGCCTAGAAATGCCGTAGCGAAGCTATAAATCTATAGCTTCGTATGGTTCTAGTGTGCCCCACCTCCCGCACGCCCCCCGAGATCGGGCGCCTTAGAAGGTGTAGTGCACCTGATACTGGCGTATGGGAGCCATTACACTAATGAAAATGGGGCTGCGTCTGATGTTGGGCCGAATAGACGCCAGACTTCTGGTGCAGCCCCATTCACACATATCGCCCTTAATGTCTTTTTTTTTCTACTCGTGTTAGAAGGGTCTACCAGTGATAAGTTGCTCACAAGTAATCAGTTGTATTTTGTTGGGGATCTTAAAATGAAGTGTTCAAATTCCATACAGTGTGTGTATATATACAGGCAGTCCCCAGGTTACGAACAAGATAGGGACAGTAGGTTTGTTCTTAAGTTGAATCTGTATGTAAATTGGAACAGGTATATTTATTTAATGTAACTCTAGCACAGAAGGGTTTTTTTGTTCCGTTTTGGATAGTGCAGGGAAGGGTTATTACATTTGTTTTGCTGTCTGTGCCCCTGTTAAGAAGATTTCACCTCATGCTGGAACTTGTTGTTCCACAGCTACCATCTGCTGTGGAACATGGAACTACAAGTGCCAGCATGCCCCATAAGTCACGGTTTGTAACTAGGGAACATATGTAAATTGGAACTGTGGAAGTCGGGGACTGCCTGTATATGTATATATATCATCAACGCGGGTCTCAGAATTAACTGTGGTCTATTCGTTGTAATTTACCACTGTATGAGCTAAATCTACACATACGCAACAATTTTGGCATTGATGCCTAGCCTTTTCCCTTTGGTTAGTGCCACCATCATTCCAGGAAGTCGTTTCATGGTTATTTTCTCCAGATTCATTTTCTAAAGTAAAGATAGAACATTTCTGGGTAACAATTGGTCAACTGGTTGGTCAAATCATTTTACTTGTCATATAAAGATCTTAAATTAGTATCTGCTTTCTTTTCTAGTCACATCCAGGGCTGAAATAAAAATTCTTACTTGTGATATGGTTTTCATGGTGAAAGATACATACTCCTAGCAACCTTAGTTGGACAGTGCCTGCTGTATACTGTACATCTATGACAATGCAGTACAGCTGGGCCATCTCTGTACAAACATTGAACCATTGAGTCCTATCCTATTGTGTTGCCCTAATGCTCAAATACAAAATGATGAACAAAGCGCCGTGACTGACATTGTTCAGTAAATGTGTTTCTCTCTTGCAGTATGATGTAGTGACGACCACTTACTTACCGGTGCATGGTCTAAAAGTAGGAAAGAAGTATTTCTTACGGGTTCGCTGCAGGCTGCATGGGAATGAGAAATATGGGGCATTCAGCGAGGAGCTTGTGATCCCAGCATTTACAGCAGTTTTAAAATCAAAGGGTAAGTATCACTCTAGTTTACAGTCAGTTTATTAGACAATGCTTTTAGGTACACTGTAGTGCCAGTAACTTTGCGTGTCTGCAACTGAATGCAGGATTTCTGACTGCTGCAACAGTTATTGTTGAGTCTTGTGACCTGCACTCTGGTTGACTGAAAGACAACTTTTGATGCTGACAGGAAGTCAGTTTCTGTGTGCATTCCTATTAGACTGACTTTGAACCTGCGATAGGAATGTACAGAGAGATTCACTTCCAAGTGACACAACTATACGGTGTGTTTCAGCTACTCAGAATGCAGGTCCCATGACCCTAGTTGCAGCAGTGAGAAATTATGTATACAGCTGCAGGGAAGCAAAATGGCTAGCTCTACTGTGCACCTAAAATCATTGTCTAATGAACTAAGGGGGAAAAACAATTTACGTGTAGCTGTAAATTGATCTGTATATACACACGTGAAAAATATTGTTGATACCCTTCCATTAAAGAAAGAAAGAAAAATTCACAATGGTCACTGCTAAAACTTGAAACTGTCAAAATAATAATTTAAATTTACTGAAAATCAACTAATGAAAATCAGGCATTATGTTCTTTTAAAAATGTGAAATTGGCCCAGACAAAAATAATAAATAAGGTTAAAAATAATTTTACCCTAAGGAGATGTTAAACTAAGGTGTGTCATGTGTCACAGGCATCTTAAAACTTGTAATCAGCCAGTCTCCCTATTTAAAAGGTAAATGTAGTCATTGTGCTGTTTGGTATCATGGTGTGTACCACACTGAACATGGACCAAAGAAAACTGAGGAGAGAGAGTTGTCTCAGAAGACAGTTATAGATGAACATGTTGAACGTAAAGGCTTTAATCCTGTCTCCAAACAGCTTGATGTGCCTGTTACTACAATTGCATTTGTTATTCAGAAGTGTAAGATCTATGGGACTGTAGCCAATTTCCCTGGATGTGGTTGCAAGAGAAAAATTGATGACAAATTGAAGAGACAGATTATAAGAATGCTGTATACTCTACATCTAGAGACCAGAACAAATTTCAAACACATTAGAGGTGAACTCCAAGGTCCAGGTATGTCAGTATCAGATTGCCCCATCCATCACTGTCTTTGACAAAGTGGAATTAATGTAAGACGACTCGAGAGAAAACCACTGTTAAAAGCAAATCATAAAAAAGCAAGACTGGAGTTAGCCAAAATGTATAGAAAGCCTGAAAGCTTCTGGGATAATGTCCTTTAAGAAAAGAGACAAAACTGGAGCTTTTGGGCAAATCACATCAGCTTTATTTTCACAGACACAAAAATGAAGCATACAAAGAAAAAACATTGCACCTACTGTGAAACGTGGAGGAGGCTCGGTTATATTTTGGGGCTGCTTTGTTGCATCTGGCCCAGGATGAATTAAATCTGTGCATTATACATTGAAATATATTAGTTGCGCTGCTTTTTTTATATTTTGTATAACTATTAACACATTCTTGCAATTTCTCGATCCCTATTGCTACTGGAATACCCCAACCCTACTGTGTCGTACTGGACCAAACTAAGACCATCATAGAAATCTATAACAACTTTATTATAGGTCCATGCATGAATGTTCTTTTTGCAGCCAGGGCAGGGAACAGATCCGTTTTTTTAGCCCTGGAAAGTTTTCTTCCAGGATCAACCTTTCCTGATCTAACAGGAAAATGTCTAGTCCTATTATCTGCAGAAAGCCCGTACACAGAACATTTAGGGTGCATTTGTACATGGCAGATTTTATGGAATTTATGCAAATGAAAATAAGTTCTATTCATATGAAGAGAATTGTTTTGGTGGCGAGTACATGTTTTTTTGCCAGTTTAATTCAGATGAATGGGATAGTTAAAAAAATTTCTGCAATACAATCTGAGAAATGTGAATCCACCAAGAGAGGCAACACCAAACTAGTAGACTCTGTGGACACTTCTCATCTAGGATGGATTTCAGGTGCCCAATCTCAATTTAAAGTAATTGGTGTCAGAATGTGCTTGGCAGACACTTATCTTCCTCTCATTGGCCCTCTGAACTGCCAGCTACCCGATGTCTATGATCACCTTGGGTCGGTTCCTCTCTTTTTTATGAAATTTCCTCCTTTTGTAATAAACTGCATTCATCCTGAGGTCTAAACAAAAAACTTGGCTGCACTCCGTAAACACGGCACAGCTGCTGCAAAGAGGGCACTTCTGACTCAAAACATGTTATGTTTAATTATACAGGAAATCTGGTTTCAATAAAAAAGGATTATGTCACCCATAAAAATGAGTTCAGATTGTTGAAGGTCTCTTTCTGCATGTTATATTCAAATGAAGAGGCTCATTTATCAGCATACAATAATATGTATTGTATGGCTTCCTATATCTCTGTATTTTACAATTTACAATTTTCCAGTTTAAATTGAAGTACTCCAAGCCAAAATTTACTCCCGCACAACACAGTTCGATGAAAGCTTATACTGTAGATGCCTCATGCTCTGCTGGAACCATCTATGCCAACTGTCCCGCGTAACATGATAATGTCACTCAAACTGGCCATCATAGTACTGTATTCCCAAAAAGTTAAAGGGGTTGTCTCACTATAAGGATTGCTTTTTATGTTAAAGATCTTGCAAAAATAAGTCACTTTGCAATATGTGTCCATTAACCGTGTCCTACCTATTCTGAGATTTCCCCTCTTGTATGGGCTGCATCAGCTCCTCAGGTCGCTTTAGCTACAGACCTGTTTGATCTCTCCTAATAGGCTGCCAGTGCTGATCGCTATAGCTACAGACCTGGCTTTTACTGCAGCCTAGTAGAAGCCAGAAAACACGCCCCTGAATGAAACCAAGAAACCAGGACTGTGGTAACATGAATCAATGTAGTGAGACAACCCCTTTAATTCTTTATTCCAGTTTACTAGATTTTTTAACTACATTCTCTGTTTTCTTTCCTAATAGATCCCAGCGGTTGGCCCAGTTTCACGCAGTGCATTTCACCACAGTTGGAGACGTTTACATGTCACTGGACTTACGGAAATTTTCCTAACTTATCTGGATTGCTAAAACTGCAATATATGACACCGTACGGCTCCTTTTATTTCACCTTATTATATAATAATCATGTGATACTTATAATTCTGTTTCATTTTTAAGTTTAGGTTCATCATTAGTGGTTGCACATCTCTAGTCTATGGGTGATGGGTGTAGTTCAGTGATGAAATCTAAGCCCGGTAACTTTTGATTAAGCTTCATCATTAATATTAGGACTGCAACACAAGGATGACCTTAGGGACTACTGAACCAAGCATTTATCAATATGCGGTTTCAAGGTGTACAAGATGTGACTTGTATTTTACAGTGCAGTCAGGAAATATTCTTCGACATTTTGTTGTGTTAAAGAGAACCTGTCACATAGATTATGCCCCCTTGCTGAGGGCAGAACAAACTAGTGTCAGAGCTGCTGTTTCCAGTGCTGTGTCCCTTATTCTGTAAGATGCTGTAGTTTTAGAGTATTTATTGCTCAAATCTATAGTTTTCAGCCAGAAGAGTCATTCGAAGAGTCAGTTTTTTTCAAACCCCGCCCACCTGAGGCTAGCCCCGCCCACCTTAACTGATAAACCTATTACTTTGAATAGGTAGAAACATGAGAATATCTGTCAGTGGGCAGGGCTAGCCTTTGGTGGGCGGGGCTAATACCAGCTCATGAGTAAGATTTAAGGGGTAAATGCTCTAAAACACCAGCATCTTACAGAATAAGGGAAACAGCGCTGGAAACAGCAGATATGACACTAGCCTGTGCTGTCCTCAGCAAGGGGGGCATAACCTATGTGACAGGTTCCCTTTAAAGTATTATTTTCAAATGGATAATATTTCCATTTTTAGTAAAGTCTATGCACAATACCATGAGACTAAGTGATATCAGATTTAAAGAAATATATGCAATTTTATAAAAAATGGAAACATCCACTTTACATAATTATTCAGACCTTCTGTTCCTGTCACTGATTTTACATGTATTGCACATAAATAATGTCCATCGCCTGAGCAGTCACTGTACAATGAAAATCAGTGCTGACAAATTTGCTTCTTCAAAAGCTCTCACCTACATATGGTAGTATAATACCTTATAAATAACCGTCATACAGCTACCAAATAATACACCTATATATGGAGCAAATATACCATACGTATTACTGTTTCTAAAACAGTCCCACAAAACCAAGACTTAATAATACTGTTACCCAACAATACTGCCAGACCATGACCAAATGCAACCACATGTGACTACCAGTTGTACGCCGATGCTCTGTAGACATACAGTATGAAGTGATTGCAGTGCAGTTACATTCGGTGACTCACAGGAGACTTGTCTCTGTAAAATTTACCACACAAGCATTTTAAAATCATCAGCACCTATATACTTCCCTACCTAATAGGGGCCTAATTAGTAAAGAATAGTGATGTCCCATCCCCCACAGCTACAATAACCTATTGTTCCTCTATAGGGCCTCATTAGGTAGGGAGATATAGTGACACCCCACACCAGTAGGAAGGTAAATAGGTACCATTAATAGGTCGCTAACATATTGGTACCCTTGTAGGTAGGTATATAGGCCCCCTTCATTAGGTAGACGGGTACATATGGCCTCCTGTATTTACTTTATATAGTCACTGGCAGTAGCAAGGTAGGTATATAGATTCCCATAATATGCAGGTAAATAGTCCCACCCACAAAGTAGGCAGGTAGGTATATAGGCCAGCCTAGTCAGTAGGTGGATATATAGATCTCCCAGTAGGTAGGTATATATATATACCTATATATGTAGCAAAAAATCCACGGCACTCCACAATGAATTGAAGCAAAATAGAGAAATTTATTCCTCCATGCTCAAAGAATGCAACGTTTCAGCTCCCTCACAGAGCCTTTGTCAAGGCACTTTCAGTGGCTAGGAAAGTAAATAGGTCCCCTTGGTAGGTAGGTATATAGATCCTCCAGTAGGTAGGTAAGTGTCTAGGGCCCCACCAGTACATAGGTAAGTATATAGGTTCCCCAGTAGGTAATTATGTATATAGGTCCCACAGTAGGCAGGTATATAGTTCCCCCAGTAGGTAGGTGTATCAGCCCCCCAGGAGGTTGGTAGATTTCTTGCCATAAAAATGATGTTTGGAGTCTAAAGGGTTAAACAGCAGGAAACAGAGCCAGCTCCATTCCCTGCTGTTACCGGTGGGTGTCAGCTGCAATTGGCTACAAAGACATTTACCGACAGTATAACGTAGGTTTACGTCAAATGTCGTTAAGAGGTTAAATAACATAATAATTTCACATATTGGATCCTTTAGGGACGTGGCAATATCTATTATGTGTACTTTTTATTTTTATTATTTTTGTAAATAAAATGAAGTGTTTTTATTGCGGGATACATGGGTTT
Source organism: Phyllomedusa bahiana (assembly GCA_025379985.1). Taxonomy (NCBI): domain Eukaryota; kingdom Metazoa; phylum Chordata; class Amphibia; order Anura; family Hylidae; genus Phyllomedusa; species Phyllomedusa bahiana. The sequence goes on from JAODAL010000684.1 coordinate 146,900, forward strand.
TGTTTTATTTTTTATTTTTAAACTTTTAAAAACTGTTTTTTCACTGTTTTTTCTTTTAAATCCCACTATGGCACTAGACTATGCAATCACTAGATTGCATTATTATACATAGCAATTTATTACTTTTTAACTATGAATAATGCCTGTGACCTTTTGTAAACTGTGACTATCTTGAAGCAGTTTACTATTTGCCCAAAGACAACTAGTACCATATATTTCCTAACTACTATTCAAACTTCAATGCTGACCGTATACTCGAGTATAAGCCGAGGCACCTACTTTTGCCACAAAAAAGGGGAAAGCTTATTGACTCGAGTATAAGCCTAGAGTGCAAAAAAGGAAGCGGATACTAGTAAATATCAAAAATAAAAATGGATACCAATAAAATTACATAGGCAGTTTAATTTCCCCCATAGGTAGATATAAGCAGGTATAGGCAGTTTAATGTCCCCCATAGGCAGGTATAGGCAGTTTAATGTCCCCCATAGGCAGATATAGGCTGGTATAGGCAGTTTAATGTCCCCCATAGGCAGGTATAGGCAGTTTAATGTCCCCCATAGGCAGATATAGGCTGGTATAGGCAGTTTAATGTCCCCCATAGACAGGTATTGGCAGTTTAATGTCCCCCCTAGGCCGTCATAGGCTGGTATAGACAGTTTAATGTGCCCCTTAGGCAGGTTATAGGCATGTATAGGCAGTTTAATGTCCCCATAGGCAGGTTATAGGCATGTATAGGCAGTTTAATGTCCCCATAGGCAGGTTATAGGCTGGTATAGGCAGTTTAATGTCCCCATAGGCAGGTTATAGGCAGGTAATTGCCCCATAGGCAGGGTATAGGCAGGTATAGGTCCTCATAGGCAGGGTATAGGCAGGTATAGGTCCTCATAGGCAGGGTATAGGCAGGTATAGGTCCTCATAGGCAGGCTATAATCAGGTATAGGTCCTCATAGGCAGGGTATAGGCAGGTTTAGTTCCTCGTAGACAGGCTTTAGGCAGGTATAGTTCCCCCTAGGCAGGTTATAGGCAGGTATAGGCAGGGTTTTAAAACAAAAAACAAACACTTACCTCGATCCCCCGCTGCTCCGGCTTCCGGGCGCTCTTCTCCGTCTTCTCGGCACAGAGCGCGTGATGTCATCAGGCCCTGCGCGCAGCGTGATGACATGTACGCTGCCTGTGCCGGATACTCTGGACAGTCGCAGGTTTGTGGCCGCCCGGAGTCCACTGCGGAGCAGGGAGCGCTCACTCTCTGCTCCGCAATGGTATCTCCTCACCTGTATGCGCTCCAGAGGAGTCGCATACAGGGGAAGAGATCGCCGACAGTGCCTGGGCCACCGCAGTGCCCGGACACTGTTGGCTTGCTTGGCATTCAGCTATATGCTCTCCCTGAGGAGTCGCATATAGCTGAAGCGTCCCTGTTGGCACTCGGGCCATCGTAGTGCCCGAGTGGCGACAGTGACTCGAGTATAAGCCGAAGGGGGATTTTTCAGCACATTTTTTGTGCTGAAAAACTCGGCTTATACTCGAGTAGATACGGTATTATAAAATATAACTTTTAATGACTAGTATTAAGAGACTATCAACACTAAAATTATATAGGCAGTATGCTCTTATTGAGAGAATTTTAATCATTTAGTAGAGAAGGGTGGAATACATCTGCAATACACCTACCTCATTAGCTAAATCTGCCTAGGCCTAGAGCAGTATGTAAGGGGCTATACAGCTGCCATTTCTCTCATTTACTAACCTCCTAGCATTCTTAGCTAATTATCAGGAAAAATATCCTAAGTGCACTAATCTAAATAGCAGATTCTGCCTGAACCGTGGGCAGACTGCTATTAGCTAACCTAAACCTAAATCCTATTCCAAATGTCTTTATACTATAATAGCAATTACAGCAGGCTGCCTATTATTAAAATGAATAATGACTCCCTTCCACCCCCGACATGTTTCCCCATAGCAGTGGCATCCTCAGGGGTTTATGGAGCAAAAGCACAGTGCTATATGAGCAGCAGTTATTTATTAGGTCCCTAATTAGTGTGCTGAGCCTTTGAACCATTGAGATGTATCGGCACTTTTGATAATAAGAACTCGCATATTTTCTACAAGATATAGTAAAATAAGGTCTATTGAATTATTCATTTTAATAACAGATAGCCAGCCTCCATTGCTATTATAGTATAGAGACGTTTGGAATAGGTTTTAGGTGACACTTATGTTACTATCACTATCTATTTTAGGAACACTTCCCTTATAATATCTTGGAGCGGGGCCTAGTAGGTTTCTGTATATGGCAGACTAGGGGGCGATAATATTTGGTAGAGGAAGTCCCCTCCCTCTATTAACCACCTATTAGGTTACAGGAGGAGCCTGTAAAAAATGGTGTGTCTTACAAAAAGGGGATGTGGCATGTAAAAAAGGACACGAGTCGTGAAAAAAATGCTGCAGAGCGTGAATCTCCCTGAAGACATTTTTTTTTTAAAATGGCAAGTATGCCTAAAGGGGTTCTCATTGGCATTCACATTGTATAGGCAAATGTGCGCCTTGTAGGTCATGTCCAATCAACTGCATTTTCCAAGTGTAAAATCCAAATAAGTTTTAGAAGCATCTCAAGGATGATCAATGGAAATGGGCGGCATGTAAATGGAAATGGATGGCATGTAAATGGAAATGGGCAGCATGTGAATGGAAATGGGCGACATGTGAATGGAAATGGGCGAAATGTGAATGGAAATGGGCGACATGGAAATGGACGGCATGGAAATGGAAATGGGCGGCATGTGAATGGAAATGGGCGACATGTGAATGGAAATGGGCGGCATGTGAACGGAAATGGTCGGCATATGAACGGAAATGGGCATCATGTGAACGGAAATGGGCGGCATGTGAACGGAAATGGCGGCATGTGAACGGAACTGGGCGTCATGTGAACGGAAATGGACGGCATGTGAACGGAAATGGACGGCATGTGAACGGAAATGGGCGGCATGTGAACGGAAATGGGCGACATGTGAACGGAAATGGGCGGACGTGAATGGAAATGGGCGACGTGAATGGAAATGGGCGGCATGTGAATGGAAATGGGCGACGTGAATGGAAATGGGCGGCATGTGAATGGAAATGGGCGGCATGTGAATGGCAATGGGCGGCATGTGAATGGCAATGGGCAGCATGTGAATGGAAATGGGCGGCATGTGAATGGAAATGGGCGGCATGTGAATGGAAATGGGCGGCATGTGAATGGAAATGGTCGGCATGTGAATGGAAATGGGAGGCAGGTGAATGGAAATGGGAGTGATGTGAATGGAAATGGGCGGCATGTGAATGGAAATGAGCGGCATGGGAATGGAAATGGGCGGCATGGGAATGGAAATGGGCGGCATGTGAATGGAAATGGGCGGCATGTGAATGGAAATGGGCGGCAGGTGAATGGAAATGGGCGGAATGTGAATGGATATGGGCGGCATGTGAATGGAAATGGGCGGCATGTGAATGGAAATGGGTGGCATGTGAATGGAAATGGGCGGCATGTGAATGGAAATGGGCGGCATGTGAATGGAAATGGGCGGCATGTGAATGGAAATGTTGGAAGCATGTGAATGGAAATGGGCGGCACGTAAGCCCGTTTTTAGTGCCACAACAAAAGTTTTATTTTTTTCCCTTTTTTATGAATGCAACAACAAACTACAAAGAATACATAAGTACCTTCAAGCAAATATAGAAATATGAAATATAGCTTTTATTGATACATCTAAAAACGGGAGCCTACACAGTCCCTATTGCACCACTTGGTTATCCTACCATTGTGTGGGCTTCTTGTATTTCTTGACAGGGTCCACACCGGACATCGGGACCTGTTCCTATCTTTAGGGACGTAAGCACCTTTTTCATATATGTATGGCATTATGGCATTTATATTTCCCTGATGAACCCACACTATTTATAGGGATTTTACAGGGGTCACTGTAGGGTAGATTCCTGTTTGGGGGTCACCCTTTTTGAGGTGGTTACTCCATGTTTATCATTTGTTAGGTCTATTGTTTGTTAGGGTGCAATAGGGACTGCGTAGGTTCCCATTTTTAGATGTATCAATAAAAGCTATATTTTATATTTCTATATTTGCCTGAAGGTCCTTATGTATTCTTTGTAGTTTGTTGTGGTTATATTTGAGCACTATTCTATCTATGGGTTGTTCTCCTACCTATCTATACCAATAGGAGTTTTTGTAGTTTGTTGTCTTTTTATTAATGATCACAAATTTTGAGAAACCATCATGAATTATGTTGTTATTATGTACTTTGTGTATTTTAGTAAGAAAAAAAACTTACAGTGGTTTTAGAATAAGACTAATATTACAAAATGTGGAAAAAATAAAGAGGTTTAAATACTTTCTCAAAGCATCATAACAGTAAAAGAGGGAAAGCTGAAACAAAACTCAGCCTGACAGATAATGATACTGTGTCACAAAAAGTTTTTCATGGCTTTTCGGTGGCTTTTGTTCATGTAGGAACAGATTACACAGAAAGCCATGATATAACAGTCAAGCTAAACTTTGCTATATCCATATTATTATTGGTTTATACTTATGCCTTATATATCTTATTTTTTCTTGTGTTTAGTGGCATAGATTGGACCGATTGTCCTGACAATGTGTCTGCTGGAGAAAACAGCTGCTTTTTCAATGAAGAGCACACTTCTGTTTGGGTGGGATATCTAGTTCGCCTTGTTAGTGAAAATATCATCTTCGATGAATTATCCTTTTCAGTCAGTGATATTGGTGAGTATTAATGTATAAATAATGCAGCTTTCTTATATTTTTCTTTCAGTCCTTTACTTTTTATCAAGATCTCTGCTTAATGTCAATAAATGGAACTAGTATTACATCTAGAATCAAAAACCTGGTCTTGTTAGTCTTAATACAAGACATCCTTAAAATATAGAATTAAAGAGAACCTGTCACAGTTTATGCCCCTCTTGCTGAGGACAGCACAAGCTAGTGTCAGACCTGCTGTTTCCAGCGCTGTGTCCCTTATTCTGTAAAATGCTGTCGTTCTTGAGTATTTAATGCTAAAATCTGCAGTTTTCAGTCAGAAAAGAGTCTTATAAAGAGTCAGTTTTTTTTCAAACCCCGCCCACCTGAGGCTAGCCCCGCCCACATAAACTGATAAACCTATTACTATGAATAGGTAGAAACACGGGAATAACGGTCAGTGGGTGGGGCTAGCCTTTGGTGGGCGGGACTAACACCTGCTCATGAATAAGATTTGAGGGGTAAATGCTCTAAACTACAGCATCTTACAGAATAAGGGGCACAGCGCTGGAAACAGCAGGTCTGGCACTAGCTTATACTGTCCTCAGCAAGGGGTTATAATCTATGTGACAGGTTCCCTTTTCAATTAAATAATTCCAGAGAAGGGTCATTGATCCGGGGATTTATTCTGATTGCCAGATTATAGTTGGGAAGGTATTTTTTCCATAAAAAGAGGTCAATTGGCTTCTACCTCATGGGGTTTTTGCCTTCTTCTAGATCAACTCTATAGCACAATAGGCTGAACTGGATGGACTTTTTTTTTCATGGCTGACATGTATGAACATTGGCGCTGACAGGCCAGTTCTAATTAGCTGTAAAGGGAACCTGTCACATAGGTTATGCTCCCTTGCTGAGGACAATACAAGCTAGTTACAGACATGCTGTTTTCAGCGCTGTGTCCCTTATTCTGTAAGATGCTGTAGTTTTAGAGCATTTAATGCTCAAATCTTATTCATGAGCAGGTGTTAGCCCCACCCACCAAAGGCTAGCCCCACCCAGCTGGCAGTTATTCACATGGTTTTACCTATTCAAAGTAATAGGTTAATCATTTGTGAGGTGGGTGGGGCTAGCCTCAGGTGGGACTCTTTTCTGGCTAAAAACTGCAGATTTGAGCACTAAATATTCTAGAATTGCATCATCTTACAGAATAAGGGACACAGCGCTGGAAACAGCAGGTCTGTCACTAGCTTGTGCTGTCCTCAGCAAGGAGGGGCATAATCTATGTGACAGGTTCTCTTTAAGGTAATATAGAATGTGCCAAAAATGTATGAACCTGTTCTTCTGCTGGTCATACATACAGACGCAGTCTAGTGCCAATACGACAAGTCTGGCTCAGGAAGACCACCTGTAATTTGGTCTGGCTGTTCTAACTGTTCTGCACCTCGGTTTTGCGTCAAAGGTTCATAAATGTGTCTACTTCTATGAGTGTGAGGCGATGCCCCCAGTATGCCCCAAATCTTAAACACGAAAAAGTGTCTTTGGCACATTACAAAGGGACTTATCGCGCCAAAAATTGTAGTGCATCTGTTCATACATTCTTTTTGGCTCAAAGTGCACCAGAAAACTGGTGCAGCCCCGTTCATACATGTCGCCCTATGTAACTATGTAAATTAGGGCATTAGACCTTCATAAAACTAAGAAGGGTGGATCTTCGTTTGTGGATCCTATATTGGATGCAATAACATTGTCTAGCTTAGTTTATTAAAATGCCTTGATGTGCCATTGTCTCCAAGTTTTCATACTTGTCTACATTACCCTTATGGTAGCCCTGCCATTGCCTCATGTAGATATGTCCTCATTAATACCATCACTACCATCTACAAAATCATCACAGTTATCTCTTGGTGCTGTGACCTTTACCAAGTTTATACAATGTTAGAAGGAACCTGTCACATTGAATATACTGTTTGGTATGCGGGCAGCATGTTATAGAGCAGAAAAAGCTGAGCAGATTGGTATATTGTACTGTTCGAAAAGATTCCATAGAATTTGTACTTTATTCATTTCAATCCCTGCTTATTCTAGGTTTAGTCCAGTGGGTGGGCCTATCAGTGACTGACAGTTATCTCTATGCACACACATACAAGGAAGTCTGTCGATCACTAATAAGACCTCGTGCTGGACTCCTTACCTAAAATGAGCAGAGATTTAAATGAATAAAATAAAAGTTCCACTGAATCTCTTCCACTAACTGTACATCAATCTTCTTAGCTCCTCCTGCTCTATAACATGCTGCCAGCAGATCAGATAGCATGGTCAATTTGACAGTTTTCCTTTACATTCTTCCTTTACTTAAAGGGAATGTGTCATCAAAAAATGAGTCAATGTTTAAGTCCCATTTTTATGTTAAAACACATTTTTTTTAGGATTTTTTTTTCATATCACTTTCAATATTTTATAATAATTTAAGTCTTGCAGTTTTCACTTTGGCCACTAGGCCTTGTTTGCACTGCTTTAACAGCAGTCAGAGAGATGCTTTACAGTAGCTTTATGCACATAGGAGACTTAAGACTGACTCAGTCCCATTGACTTCTGTAGAAGAGTTTTCTAGTTATGCTCTGTGACCTGGGAAGAAGTCACTGTGCAGGAAGGTGAAAGGGTGAACTGCGACTATTTCCTCTTGTGATTGGTGGTTCCTGTGTTATCAATTCACACTGGTGTCTCCTTTCAGTTTGACCCTGCTTGTGTTAATAATGATCAGACAACTGAGAATCTTTCTGTACAAAACAGGAAGTGTCAGGCAATTATTAGGTTTAGTGGCCAAATTGAAAACTGCAGGACTTAAGAATTATTTAAAAATATTGAAAGTGATATGAAAAATTAGAAAAAAATATAACCAAAAATTCTTACAAAATGTGTTCAACATAAAAATGTGAGTTGAACAATAAGTCATTTTTGATGACACATTCCCTTTAAACCGTCTATATGAGACAAAGGCAGGGCTACCATGTGATGAGGGTAATATAGACAAGTTAGAGACCTCAGACTAAGTACAAAACAATGGTATGAAAATATGTTGATTTTACGGGAGGCAGAGACCTGTCCTCTGTGATTATACTAGTCTGTAACAGAAGAGACAAAACTATCCATGAAACCACCTAAAACTAGAGGAAATTATAATTGTCATAATAAGGATTATCTAAAACAGACTCTCGGATAAAACAAACTTGTAATGTTTTCTGTTTTTTTCTCAGTGCACACAACCTCCATCCCCAGAAGCTCATCTGCCGTCAACAACAGAGGGCCCTTACATAAGGACGTGAAAAAAATATGTAATATTTCTCAAACTATTAAAAATACCAACATTGTGCAGTTTGTTTTGTTGCAGTAAAACAGTCCCTGGCTGAAATGTTGTGTATGGGTATGTGCAGGCAGCATCTTGGATACGTTTTTGTAATACGTAACAAACGCATCCAAAAACTAACCACAAAAGTGTGGTGCATATTTTGATAAGTTTTCCGGACTGCAGAAATGTATCCCTATAGATTCTATTGTCTTTTCAATGGGTTAAACAGCTCAAGAATTGACGTCAATTCTTTGAACGCATCTGTTTAACGCAATGCAAAAACGTATGTCCAAACAACGATACGTATTTACAATCAATGTAATCACACTTGAACATTGTTAAATACGTACTGGGGTCCGTTTTTCAGTATTTAAAACTTACTCAAATATGTATTTAACAACCTGTGAACATACCTTATATGGCTGAGAGCAAGTACATTTTGGGTTTTTTTACCAATTTTTTTTTTTTTACATTTTTTACAACTATGTCCAAGATTGTCTCCTTTCATGGCTACAGTATCAGGCTGGGTTTCCCAGAGGAGTCAACCAGAGGAAATTTGTTTGGACACTTGCATGTCCATTTTTTATGTATTCATTCTTGTTATCAGTGTACACCCAGAACATACCATCAATAAGAGAAAAAGACAAATTGAGTCAGCACATTCAAACAATAATGAGTCACAAACACTGGTGAATGCCGTGGTGGCTGAAATACAAGGCTCACCAAGTACAGCAACACTCAGCAGGCACTAAGCCTATGTTCACACGGCGTAATTTTTGGTCCGGACCCTGCCCCTAATGTAATTAGCCCTATATTACCCTAAACCGATAAAGTGAAGATAGGGTCAGAAAAATGCATCTTACTTTAATGATGTCCCAACATGTTTCGGTGCTAACCCAGACCACTTCAGGGGACAAAGATTGGTAGGCAGAACTAGATAGCGGTGCAGAGATGACTGCAAGACCAGAGCATATGGCTATTAGCGTCCAAATACAGCTATGGTGTGCCGTATATACACACCATCATTAAAGTAAGATGCATTTTTCTTACCCTATCTTCACTTTATCTTCTTAGGATAATATAGGGATAATTACATTAGGGACAGGTTCCCGTGTGTTAGGCTAGGTAATAATAGGGTACCTCATAGGGCCGTATAGGGACAGAGTCTCTTAGGATCCCTGTATTCTAATCTTTCCATAATCCTGTCCCTTTTGTAAGTATCTCCTTGTAACATTTGGCAGTCTGTTTATTTATTTTGTTATAAGCGGCTCAAATATATGAGTATAATTATCTCAATATGTTGCACCTACGTTTTTATCCAAGCAGTGATGTGCCCAAAAAATTTTTATATAAAAATTTAAACTTTATTTTAGAACACGCTAAAAAACGCTTCTTTAAGCACCATTGGTATCGTCAAAATAGTCAGTTACACATGCTCAATCCTGTGAGTACATACGTATTTAGAACAGTCCTTGTTCATACTCCAACTGGAGCTTCCTCATGGAGACGCCTGGAGACCGGGCAGGACCGCAACAGACCAGCGACGTTTCGAGGAGATCACCTCCCCTTTCTCATGCTTGAGGAAGCTCCAGTTGGAGTATGAACAAGGACTGTTCTAAATACGTATGTACTCACAGGATTGAGCATGTGTAACTGCCTATTGTGACGATACCAATGGTGCTTAAAGAAGCGTTTTTTACCGTGGTCTAAAATAAAGTTAAAATTTTTATCTAAAAATTTTTTGGGCACATCACTGCTTGGATAAAGGATCTAGTTGCGGTTGGAAGCCCCACGATTGTGCCTGGATGAAAGTTGCACATAAGAATTAATTAAAAAAGTGGCTGACCTTTTGTATTAATAGCACCTACGTTTTTAACAATTTCTAAACAAAGGTTATATTTTATTTAGTGTGCTTTCCAGGTTATAATTTATGTATTCAATTTTTTTGGGGCCAAGGCAAAATATACCTCTAGTGCTCTTTCTACAGAGGGTTGAGTATGAGTTATACTAGTTCTAGCTTCGTAACTGGCTGTTCAATATGGCCTTGCGAATAGCAAATGGTAACTATAAATATACGGTATTATCAGCATCTTATGAGACAGAGAGTTATGTGTCTGGGTAAGGGTGGTAAGTGACAGAAAATTCAACTTGATAGAAATGTACTGCATGCAGGTATGCTTGTCGGCCATCTTGTTTGCATTTAAAAACTGCAAACTTCAATCCCATTTATTCTATAGAGACGATAAGAAGATCTTTGAAAGAATTTAATATCCATAGCAATTTATACCAAAAGACATATTTCGCCGTTGGATATGTGGAGCATCATATTATTGCCATATCTAATGACGAAACACGTCACACGGGCAGTGTTAAATTTTTTTTAGTAAAGACGTCTTTGTGGGATATCTTCAATGTAGGAGTTAGTATGCTGAAAATACTATTCCTAATTAGTCAATTTGTATGGTTGCTCAGTTCTCCAGAGAAAATACTTGTAAGTCAAGTGCTAGTTGAAGGATATTTACATCCAAATTTATATTTCCATAGAATCGGCCGCACATAGGACCCTAGTTAGTGTCAGAATCTGATTATTCAGATACAGTATATACCATACGCTTTTGCTGACTTTTAATAAGTCCATTATTAAAAGTTATGCTTCGCCGTTTGGATATTTGTGTGATAGTAGTGTAGATATATAAAGTTGGGAAATTTGGTAATCCTTTGTTTTTTGGCAATTTGTTAATAGTATTAACCTATATGGATGGCTCAAAAGTCAGCTCAACATGAAGTTGTCTTCTGCTGGACCTTGCTGCCATTTACTAGACCATTCATATAAACAATTCTACATGGCTACCATTGCTACCCTGTTTCCCCAAAAATAATACATCCCTCGAAAATAAGACCTAGTGCAATTTTTTTCAAGCTTAGAAATATAAGGCCTCCTCTGAAAATAAGACCAAGCGGCAGTCATTGCTACAGCTCCCCCCACACCATCCATTAGCGTTAACAGATCATTTAGATGTGTCTTACCGTGTGTGGGAGGCTACTTGGACAAGAGATTCTCATTTAAGAAAAGTGCTAGACATGAGAGATTTGGCCCAATGATTCTAAAAGAAATGGAATCACAAGAAATTCCCCATGAAATTCAGGGTTTGGAGAGTGATGATGATGTTCCAGAATATGACGACATGATTGTCTTTGAATAAATATTGATTTTTGTTCATAAATACCCGGATCTGTAAATGTAACATACATTGTTGTACATGGAAATGGTCACAAGAAATTCTTGATGGAATTCAGAAGTACTCCAAGCAGTTCAAAATAGATGTTGAACTTTGGGGAAGTTTTTGCTCTACCAAATAGCGTCGTCATAGGGGCCAAACAGGCTGCCAAAAAAAAAACATGCTGGCCAATCCTGATAGAAATTGGCAGTCACCACTAATGGCTGCCCCCATTTTAAACTGATGTTTTTGTGATGACAAAGACTAAGTAATGGGAACAAATGTGAATTCTTGTTCATGGAAAAATAAGACATTCCCTGAAAATAAGACCTAGCGCGTCTTTAGGAGCAAAAATTAATGTAAGACACTGTCACTGACACTATTTTCGGGACTGTTGAACATGTTCTAAAGCCTTATGATTTGATGAGAACGTTTAGGAAATTTTCTGTAAAAAATGTTTTGTTGGGCAACAGGCAGTCAAACATATTACAGCTCCCATGCCAGTGATTTAATTGACTGCTAGGGTTACAATGGCCTAAATTATGGTGCTAGTGTACAATGTATATCTGGGGATCTGCCTGATTGCCCATCTATGAAAAATTGTTCTGTGCCATTAAAGCATGGTTTTTACCTTCCTCTGGATTAACTGAGGTTTTTGGAAATCAAAGATTAACACTGATATACCTCTTTTTTTAGCTGGTTAACTATGTAAAAATAATTTTTTATACATTTACTCCTGTTAAGTTAATTTTTATATTGTTTTTTTTTTCTTTTTTTATAGATCCTTCTGGATGGCCCAGTATCACACAATGTCGCTCGCCACAGCAGGAGACGTTCACATGTCACTGGACTTATGGACATTTCCATAACTTATCTGATTCACTAAAACTGCAGTATATGAAACCGTACGGCTCCTTTTTTACTTTTTGTTGTTTTTTTGTTAATTTTTGGATATTTTATGTGTTTTATTTTAAAGGTTTGTGATGACATGACTACAGTATGGAACAAATGTGAATCCTTGTTCAAGACATCCCCTGAAAATAGGACTTAGCGTGTCTTTAGGAGCAAAAATTAATACAAGACACTGTCTTCTTTTCTTGGTATCTCCATTGTTGAACATGTTCTAAAGCCTTATGATCACCATTAGTGTGCATACACCAACAGTATAAAAAAGGATTGTATATACAAGATTTTCTTATTGTGTTTAGATCATTCTGCTGTGTATGGACATTAAGCCATGGCAAGGCACTGGTTGTCTTGAAATTGTTGGTGTCAGCTCATGGTCTGCAGGGGAGATGCTGTGAATTTTTAATTTCTAGCATTTATTATCAATTTTATTGATAATAATGTGGAAAAATAAAGATATATAGTGGATAGTGCCACATACTTTCAATAAAAAGCAAAACATGAAAAACCCAGCAAAATATGTTTAGTTACATGAATCAGGTAGTAAGAGGTTAAATGTGTAATAGAAACTAGTGTTATCTATTTTTAATGCTTCCCTCTGAAACCAGAGAGTTTATTTTTTCTAACCTGGTGAGGAAATGTGTAGTAGTTGATTAAATACGACCGTCATATATTCTGACATATCTGTGCCATTTTGTTGTCTCAACAGAGATGATACATGAGTGCGGCAGTGTCTGTTAGGCCAGTTTCCACCCTAGAGTAGTGACTTTTCTTGAAGTATCACTAGCAATACACACTATATATCTTATTTTGTCTCTTGTTTAGTGGCATAAATTGGACCGACTGTCCTGACGATGTGTCTGCTGGAGACAATAGCTGCTTCTTCAGTAAAGAGTACACTTCTATTTGGGTGGGATATCGAGTCCGCCTTGTTAGTGAAAATATCACCTTGGATGAATATGCCTTCGCAGTGGATGAGATTGGTAAGTACTAATGTATAAATAACACAAGTGTATTATGTACTTTTAGTTTCTCACTGTTTTCAAAATCTCTGTTTACTGTCAAAAAATAGAACCATTTTTACACCCTGAAGGCAAAAACCTTTACATGTCCATGTGACAGAGATGCTAGGTTCAGCTTGAGACATCCTTAGAGGATGTGTGACCTCTCCTGTCGTGTCAGTTTTAGGGTATGTTCCCATGGCTGTTTGGACTTCTAACACGGATTCAGAGCAGAAACAGCATCAGAAACAACATCCAAAACATACTTCAATCTTACATTACTTTTAATGGAAAATCAGTATTATAGTGCACTTTTTCTGTGGCACTTTTTTTTTCCACTTCAACTCCACGTCTAAAATTGAAGATCCCCATCTAGGAGACGAGCTTACTGGCATGGTTTTTAGACATGGATTCTACGTTGATGCAGCGCTGAAAAGCGGCTGTGTGAGCCTATCCTAACTGTATTCCCCATGACATAACAATTCTGGAGCATATTATTATTATTATTAGTATTATTATTTATTTTAGAGCGCCATTGATTCCAGGGCAATGTACAGTTAAGGGGAGTTACATACATAACAAATGTAGAACAAGTACAATGGTGACGATAAATGACTAGCAACTGACACAGAGGGGAAAGAGGACCCTGCCCGCGAAGGCTTACAGTCTACAAGGAAGGAGGGGAGAGACAGAAGATGTGGGGAAGACATGTTTGTAGGCTGCATACTGGTGGTGGGGTTATTGTAGGTTATACGCTATCCTGAAGAGATGGGTTTTCAGGTTGCTTTTGAAACTGGTGAAAGTTGGGGAGAGTCTGATGTTTTGGGGTAATGAGTTCCAGAGAATGGGGGAAGCACGAGAGAAGTCTTGGAGACGGTTATTTGAAAGCTGATGAAGGGAGAGCATAGAAGAAGGTCCTGTGAGGAGCGTAGATTGCGAGAGGGGAGGTATCTTGAGATTAGAGCAGAGATATATGGAGGGGAGAGGTTATGTAGAGCTTTGTAAGTCATGGTTAGTAACTTGAATTGAATTTGCTGGGCAATGGGAAGCCAGTGAAGGGATTGGAAGAGGGGAGAGGCAGAGGAGTAGCGAGGACAGAGGTGGATAAGACGGGCAGCAGAGTTGAGGATGGTTTGAAGGGGAGCAAGAGTGCTGGATGGGTGGCCACAGAGAACGGTGTTACAGTAGTCTAGATGAGAGATGACGAGGGTGTGGACCAGCATTTTTGTAGTGTCAGAGTTGAGGAATGGGCGGATGCGTGAAATATTTTTCAGGTGAAGGCGGCAGGCAGAGGTGAGGGTTTGGATGTGTGGTTTGAAAGACAGAGAGGAGTCAAAGATTATCCCAAGGCAGTGGACTTGTGGAGCTGGTGAGAGAGCGTAGCCATTGACAGTGAAGGGATGGAGGGATGGAGTGGGACGGTGGGAAGATGATGAATTCGCTTTTCTCTGAATTTACTTAGATCTCTGTGTTGTGCTGTTCCTTTAATATTTCTTCTAGAAATGCATTGCTAAACTGTCAGCTGGGTGTTACCAGTTGGGGGAATGTCCTGCTCAGTCTAACATTGTCCAATCAGTGCTAACAGAGTTAGGGTGCAGGTACACACCTCTTTTAAAACAGGACTGAGCAACACCCAGCTGACAGATTCAATAATACATTTCTAGAAGGAATAACAAGGGAACGGCACAACACAGAGATCTAAGTAAATATGCTCCAGAATTGTTATGTCATGGGGAACACAGTTAGGATAGGCTCACACAGCTGCTTTTCAGATTCAGTGATACATTTCTAGGAGGCATTACAGAGGAACAGCACAACACAGAGATATAAGAGAAGATGCTCCAGAATTGTTATTTCACAGGGAACACAAGAATTTATTAATACAGACCTGTCAGGAGATGTGACAGATCCTGTTTAATGTATGGAATTAAATTAGTGCTTCTTTTAGACCATGACAGGATATTCGTTCATTCAGTGTATGTAAAAACATGTACTATCATTGTGTCCTGTCATGGTCTAAAAGAAGCACTAATTTAAAGTGATCTGTCTCCAAGTCTGCTTTAATGCCTTCTATTAGTGTTGAGCTGAACCGTTTGGAAATGGTTAGTTCAGCACGAACTTTACGTTTTCTCCGAACCGGGCCAAGCCCATTGACATCATCTCCCATTGACTTTAGTGTTGTTCAGTGCGGCATTCGGCTCGGCCTAAATTCGCTCATCTCTACCTTCTATACCAAACATTGTATTACAACATGATAATGCTTTATAAAAATAATGTTAAAATCAAATAATCCAAATGAAGTTTGGACCTTTTGTCAGGTCCAGATAATGTTATATGAAGTAAAAAAAAAATCTAAACTTTTTTTTTTTGTGTAGCTAAGAATAAAGATAACAAGTGACTGCAGCTGCAGAGATGTCTATACTTATCCAAATTTTCTATGTCTGTTAGTGAGACCAGACCCGCCCATTGCTTTGAACTGGACGGTTCTCAATGTCAGTGCCACACGTTTACGCATGGATGTTGAATTAACATGGGATCCTCCACCTTCAGCTGATGTAAAAAGTGGATGGATAACATTGGAATATGAAATCCAACTAAAAGTGGTGAATAAAACGCAGTGGAAGTCGGTAAGAATTGACAATTTTACAACTAGAACCTAATGCACCTAAATTTATTGGGGTCTCATACTACCACTAAGTTGTACAAAGCTGTAAGTGGGCCCCTAAGGGATTCTATGGGGCCATATTATACCTGTATATGCGTCTGATTTTAAAAGTCACAAAATCATTAAGCCTGGGGTATATAGAGCTGTGTTGTAGTACGAGCTCGTAGGCGTTGTCAGGTGGTTAGCGAAGGGTACGCGGTAGTGAGTTTAGAATTCTGCCACAACAATACTCTGAAGGGCTAGCAGCATGTAGGTAGCTGTTCCTTCGTTCTGAAGATGGTTGGTTTTACAGCAGACGGAACCCTACCACTCTGCAAGTGATGTCATATCTCTTCAATATGTCACCACATACCAACCTGGGACAAGGGTTGCCCAACTGATCAGCAGCCATCAGTTGTTATAACTTTAGAAAACTGCTAGTACAGCAACATTTCTGTAGTATACATTCCAGAGACAATAATCAGCGTTCGATTTTACTTATGACATTTGCACATTCTTTCTTTTGCATTTTGTACTACAGAACATATTCATGCCTTACTCCCCATTTATTATGGGCTCAACAATGGGGCATGCATCAGTGGAAGTGACAAGGTATGTAGTGTGACGTAATACAACTGAAATTTTGGCATAATCATTGGTGTAACCTAAGCGAGCAATATAGGTGCTATAAAGCTTTACTCATTCCAGTGTCTAAAGGACCGTCTAAATGTTACTTCATACCCTCAAGCATGAGCCATATGACTAGGTGTGATGAGCTTTGGTAAGTATTTGTATTTCCAAAGGAAAAAAAAACAATGTTGGAGAATCATTTGTAGGAACTTTGCATTGTGCCACTTCATTACTGAACATCCAAATACCCTGGAACTGCAACGTGATGTAAGTTCATCAGCGCATGTTAGGCTAATGGATATGCTCTTTGTTATTGCACTGTCACAACTTAACTTCACAGTATCCCTTGTCAGACAGGACAAACTCAACTGCTTCTCGGCGTGTATGAAGAACAACAGTGAGTTTATTCAGGCTGAATCCCTTGTAGTTTACACCAATAAGTAGTAGGTGATAAAGATTGATAAATTTAACAGAGCTGATGCAGTGATGGTGGATACACATGTGACATTGATTGGAGTAGAGAGAAAGATGGAGAATGCTTAGAAGGAGGGAGGTGTGAATCACTCAGAGCACACATACTGGAAGACGAGAGGGACAAACTTATAGGCAACACATATCACCACGCCCTAGTATATAGCAATTCGATACTGATTAAATGATCACTTGACAGTCTATGGGGGAAGATGAACTATCCCCAGTCTGCAAAATCTTTTAGCATTTCACTATAATACTAATCTTTAATGCAATGTTATACTGAACCTGTAGCATAGAGAGAAAAAATAAACATGCAAAATATCAACAGTTTAAGTCTTGATTCCATATCAGTACATTCGAAGAAAGTAATGACATGTGAAACAAAAATCAAGAGACATCCCATCTTCGGTATGTGGGGAAGCGCTACATGCCCAACACTTCACCAACCATGGGTTAAATCCAGTGGTACATGTTTATAGGAATGGTCCAGATGATCAGTTCCTGATAGTACCACAGTCCTTCTCTCAGGTGTCGCTTCCTTTGGCAAGGAGAAGAACCAGATGTCAGTGACCCTATTTTGGCGGAAGAAGAAATTGCGTGTTGAACCTCCTTAGTAACTAACCTCACTTTGCGAGTCTTTCCCATCGCTCGCTGGGCCAGAAACTTTGGTGTCTGAGACCGATAGGCCACTCCATTACGCATGGTACCTTCTTATCCTTTATTGAGTATCTAGGTTCGCCAACCTGGCAGGTTAGGTTTTGATGTTCTTGCCCCTCTCCTTGTGCGCCGGTTTGTAGCATGTAGAGATGAGCTACTTCCGAATCATCCAGCGCGCCCCATAATACTTGTAGATAGGTTGTTTACCTGCTTTTCCACTGACTGTCTGTAGATCGTTGCCGCATGTCAAATGGCTGGCGGGAACTGGAACAGTCCCAATCTTCTGATGTCAGGAGCTTGCTGGGTGGTCGCTTAAAATGGACTCTTGGACTATCGGGCCGTCCGAAGATACCTGGATCATGAGTGGTTCTTGCATTTATTATTAGCTGCACTTCTGCCAAGAAAGTATACACAAGTATCATGGGTTAGAGGATCTTGTGATCATACAACAGTTGAACGAGTCTAAAAATGCTTGCGTGCAATTCCAATATACGTTCCACAGATCACTCCCCCTCCATCTGTGTCATGAATGTGTAGCGGGCTTTGAACACCAAGTGCATCCATTGCTTGGACAAGTAAATCATTCACAGTTGCAGCTCTTTACATTGCTCCAATGAAGTTTGTGCACAGTCCGGATCTAGTTGTTTAGGAATTTATAACAGACAGGCTCCAGAATCCACTTGATTCAATCATCTTTCAATGTTAAAGCTACAGTAGTGCTGAGGCAGGCTAATATAATTAAGGCCCACCTTTTGCTGTTTGGCAGCTTCTTCACCTCGGCTTGTCTTGCGTGTAATGACAGGCCCCACGACCATTGGCCTAAAGCATCGTCTTCTAACAACATAAGGTAAGGGTTGGATCTGGTGCTCAAACTGTTCCTGTGGGTGATTCGCCATTGTTGCTTGTTTGTGTATCCCTATTAAAGTTATGTAATCTTAACAACAAAATTTCATGAAGTTACTGACCTAGATAGGTACAATCTTTTTAACATTCCATACAATCACAGGCCCTGGCTTGACTTTGGTGATGCAACCATCGGTAAACTGCCCTACCTTGATGCTGGACCTTGCCTAATGATGGCCCTGTCGGAGTTCATCACACTGTTCGTGCAACTATGATTCTGACCAGGTAATGATGACTGGGGTTTCCGTTCTTGCTCTGCACAGTATCCAGATTTGCTATATCGTCCACCCACTCTTAGCAGTTTTGATCGATTATCTATTGCTGGATTCAGGTTTGAAAAGTGTGTGGTCTTTGGTCTCATCACACCCTTTGTGATGTTGTGACATCTCCAGATAGTAAGTTCATGCTGTACAGACCGTGATGATGAGATTCTCTTTCTGTCATAGTTGTGATTATCTGTCTGCTGTAATGTGGGCGCTTGATCTTTAGCAGTTGTTGTACAGCGTGTGCAGTTTTTCGTTTGTTGATCTATGTCTTTTGCGAATTTTTTTTTGATTGAGTGCGCAATGTGGTTTGAAGAAGCTATTTATGTTGTTCGTATAAAGAGTGTACGTAGCCAATTCGTGATGTGAGTGATACGTTGCAATAGCGCGCTCTTTTTGGTGATGTCCTTGAGCATTAGGTTAGGAACCACCTTGATGCGTTATTGAGCGCTACGAACTGTGTCGGGCCCAGAATCCTACATTTGTCAGAATCGGGTTCTACAAATCATAACCTGGCATCAGTATGGTAGTGACTCTGATAACAAGCAAACTTGGAAGTTTTAGTCATGTGTTCTAATGTGAAATGATAGCAGGAAGAAACTTCTTGTTCCACAGTCAGATGGATTGAGCGTACTGTACGAGATGTTTTTGAACTTCTGCATTTTTACTGCCTGGGGTCGCTGTTCTGCAAAGTTGTGTCTTGTGAACAGAATCGTGCAGGTTTTGGAGTCTAGCCTTTCGGCTTTTCCTAGTTGTAAGTCCAGCTATGTGGCTCACTGATCTTTTCCAAGACATCCTTAGGCAGCTACTGAAAGCTATGGCTTCTATCGGATGCATGCTCGACGCAAGACATGACTCTCCTTCCTAACAGCAGCATGGAAGGGCGTTTGGAGCTATGGAATTCATAGAAGGTCACTAGACACTGTTAAAGAGCAGACAAGCGTTCATGACTTAGTGAAGGTTGTTACAGTGGTGGCACACTTGGGAATGTTTTATACATGTCTTTGTTGATGTCACCTACAGTAAAACCTCTGCGATGACTACCTGAATGGAGAGGATATCAGAGCCAGATTAAGGTCCTTTAAATGGTAGCATGATAACCAAGGGAAGGCATCCTTTTACCTCTGGAACTGTTAGAGATGATTCTTGTGGAAAACCTGAGGTTTGCACTTAGACAGCATTTCCTGTGTTCTGTGTTGGAGGGATCTATTGCCTTCTTTGCTTGACGTTCAGTAGATTAAGTCCGTATCTATCCCATCATATAAGTTTTTGTGCTTCTCACGCAAAACGTGTTTCTGAGCATCGGATCATAAACTCCTTTTTACTCTCCTGCTTGGGCGCGTCTTCTCATTCCATATGATTGCCCTTTTGAGCCAGGAGAGGGGTGTTGCCAACCAGAAAAAAAACAGTGTACCTTCATCCGGCTAGTCTATGCTATTTCACTGTTGATGTTATTGTCCTGTGCAGCTCATAGTGAATCGTAGGTAGTTCCTGTGGTCTTCCTCACGATAAGCAGTTGAACCATTTGCTGTTAGTCGAGCCTATTAATGCTGAGAATGGTGTTCTTGTAACTGTGTCTCTATAGCTGTGTTTTATTGTTAGTACTCATATGGAGTGACTTTGTTGTTGTAGTTTGCGCGCCGCAGTGAGGAGAGGTTAGTTGAGAGAAAAGTGCCATTCATGCTGAGCGATGAAATCTAATACATATCAAATATCTATTTATGTTTAGTTGCTGATGCGTGTGTTCCCTCCGCCAAAAGATGGGATCTAATCACTCCAAGTGAATGGTACAGCATTTCTCCTTCCTCTAGTGGTGGTGCAGGGTTCTGACATGGCCTGTCTCAATTATTGTTCTGACATAATGGTCCACATAATGTTTGTCCATTTTGGTTTCCTCTTTAAAGTTTGTTTTAAGAAGAGAATCTAGCATCTGCCTTGCTTTAGAGATTGGTCTGAGTAGTTTTGTCTTCTTGGAGTGCGGTTTGCATAGAAGTGGGTAGTGTGTTTTTTTTTGTGGTGTCTAACCCAGCTGTTGTGCTGTCTATCTTGGGCAGAGAATGACTTCGCTCTTTTCATTAATCGTCTCACATGAATATTATTCTGTCTTTCTCGTTGTCTAATTTGGTGCTAGCTTGCTTGTCGTCAGACTTGTTTAGACTAAAGACCTGCTCGATTACATTGTACTGTCATCAGGATGTGGAAGAAGGAATGTTATCTTCTAGATCATGTGGTCTGTAACTACAGTGAGCTTCTCCTTCTACCCAGTAATGGCCATAATGATGGTACATGGTTGACAAATGGGGTGGATTGCCTCGCGGACCATTGCGTAAAACATGGGTTTTAGAATGAGTTGATACATTAGTGGGATTTCTTAATCTGCGTCGTATGCTGAAGATCGTTTCTGCTTATTTTTGATTGCATCCAGCGCCTAGATGTCAAGTCTGTTGATGCGAGTTATTGTGTTAGTCGTATCCTCATGATTGGTCCAGTGATTTTTGCTGGTGCTTGTACTGTGTATCCTCAGGAGTGATATGTTCTCTTTTTCTCTATGCAGATAAGTTTGACTGTTTGCGTGTTTGTCGCAAGTAGCTGGTATTGTCACGTGACTATTGACCTTATTTGAGAGTTGTTGTGACAGTGGCACTTCTGCGTTTCGCAGTATTTTCCTCTCTATTAGCTACGGTATTCTGGTTGCATTCAACAAGTGTGGTAAGGGTTATACCTGACCTTGATTAGTCAAGTGAAAGCTACCATGAGTCGCTGCTCTCTTTCAAGAGAACCTCTGTGACGGCCAAATACAGTACCCTTAAGTGTAAGGTAAGGTGTCTCCTTCAAGGCCTTGAATACATAATCAAAGAGTGACAGATTTTGAGACACGATCTTCCATCACATCTATATTCTTTTGTATCCGGTTGCCTAGTTGATACATCCAAATATGCGCCAATACACTTTACTGACTAACATTTCTTGGTGATCCTTGAGATATACTGTTTGACAAGACATTCATCTTTGCCACGACCTTGTCATAGAGACCTTCACACGCAAACTTCTAGTAGGCATGTACGGATGATACGGTGGTAGGACTTTACAGTGTGACGTCAATTTCTCCCGCATGCCTTTGCCACTGGGAGGTGAATGAGAGGCATGGCTAAGGTGCTGTTTTGAGATGGATGAAGTGCTTGCACATGGTCAAACACGTTGTCAACTCATCTATCGCTAACGTAATAAATCATTGAGGTACTAATCTTTAGTAAAATTTTCTCGCTGGGAAAAGCACAACAATTTGTAACCTTATCCAAATTTTGATCAAGAAGCTGCTTTTTGCGTTCTGAAAGCGCGTTTCTTTCTGAAAGCGATAGCCATCTTCTTGAGAGCAGATGTGGATCTTCCTGTGAATTTGGGCATAGACGATTTGGATTTTCAAATTTCTCTCCTTCATGCTCTTTTCACGAGCATGTTGTAGGGTGCAGCGATGAATGTCAGTCTTTTTTTCTGACACCGGGTCATCTAGAGCAGTCCTGTAGTTTGAAGCTTGGACTGTCAATACTTAGGAGAGGAGAGGAAAGTAGGACCAGCAGCTCAACAGGGAGAAGAAGCTTGGTGTCATTCTTGGACATCTGCAATGTTCCTTATGATACTCCACAGAACCTGTCAGGGGAGAATGGATCAGGAAACGGTAACGTGGTAATCCCTTTTGTATCTTGACCCGAGCAGGTCTGTCTACTTTCTCTTTAATGTTTGTTATGGCAGCTTGGAGATTATTGGTTTACACACCAACAAGCACAGATGTCCGTCAGGTCACCGTAAATGAGGCTCAGGTAAATGCACGTGTACCTGCTTTGGCCAGCTGGCTGCCAGTGTTGATCACAGAAGTTCTTGGACATTTATAGTTGTCCTGACCGGATATTTTTGGGGAAACTTTGAAGCTAGTTGTTAAACAGTAGCCATTCTCTATGCTTCTGCGGACTTTGCCATTAGCATCGCGCTCTAGTCTTATCCCAAGCAGCTACCTAGGCTAGCCCACAGGATTTGCACATTATGAAGACAGATCTGAGTCTCTTGACACGTTCTGCTAGACTGATGGGCCAAGCCATTGAATAGCAGGTACCAGTTCTTCTTGCTAGCGTGTTAATGCCAATATCATCATATTGCAGTTCTGGATGGCAAATTTCCTGGATCTGTAGTTCGTCAAGGCTGAGTCATCAAACCTGGTGAGGCTTGTTTTGTTAGTATCACGCGGACATGAACCTTGCAAACTCTGACAATGTCAGACCTTACTGACTTGCAGGCAGGTATAATTGTAGGCTGATTAGTGCTGGTTCATATTGTAGTGGCAGTTCTGATTAAGAGGACATAGGACATATGGAGACTGCATAGGCATTCAATTGTAGAGTCAGAGTTTACATTTCAATTATATGTGTAGCTGGATCGGCATGCGGTTGTTCAGGGGTATAACTCGACAACTGCTGGCATAATGTCTTGGAAACCTTGGTTATCTTTGTATTGAGGTTGCAGAAGGTGTATGGCCTGGTGCATTGTGATCGGTGTGTAGGAGATCACATGTTGCGTGTGCAGCATGCTGTAGGAATGTACTGAACTAGTATGCAGCGGATCCTGGAGAAGGATCTGTGCTTTGTTTGCACTGGGAGGAAATCTGAACTGTCTGAGATTGTTGGGTGGATTCAGAGCATTCGGGTTTTGGCTTAGCACATAGTCGCTTGTGCGTCTCTTAACACGGGTCATTCTATAGCAACTGCAACTTAGGCTGGCAGCTGCTTCCTTCACTTCACTAGCAAGCTTGTTCTAGCAACATGTATTCCTTGCAATGGACCGCAACCACATCGGCGTGACATGTTCACTTGTTTCTGCTGAGTTTCTCATCTCGTTCTTTTGTATGCTGTCTCTGCTCTCCATAATGCCCTTTTTTTGTGCTGTTTCTGCCTTCACAGATGCAATTTTTTGTGCAAATTCTGCTTGTATTATAACAGCCTCAGCTTTCGCACTTGATCGTTATGCGCCTGTTCACTGAGTGTGATAGAATATCTTGTACGATCGTGACTTAGATGTCTTTTGGATAATGCTAGTAGATTTGAAACACAGGATGCTGTTTCCTGTAGTTGTGTGGTTTTGACATTAATTTGGACTTAGTTTCACATAGCAGGTTTTGTCATTCGTGTTAATATTAAGTCTGTACTGGAAGCTGAGCAATTTTCTTGTAGAAGAATATGGTGGGTATCTACCTAGCTTCTATATTAACATCACAGTTAATCGGGAACATTTTAATGGTATAGTGTTCATACATTGCCAGAGAGTTGTCATAGGCTCCTTTAGTTAGTGCTTCACATTGAAGTATGTGCCTACATCTGTGATGCTATGTGTGGATGAGTTTGTAGAATTAGAATGTCTAGTTTTTCCCTAGATTGTTCAGATAGTAGGGCTTCATGTTATAGAGTATTTCACTTTTTTTGTGCTTCAGAAGATTCGTCGCTCATGTCTCTGTTACATGTAGGGTGTGATTGACGTCGTAGTGTCGTTCTTTGCTACTCTCACTAGGTTGTTGGAGTACGGATTCCTATCAATCTTGCAAAAAAGGGGGGCGGGGGGGGATTTGGTGCTGTCTCTACTGTGTGCGGCTGCTGCCTCGCACGCCTATGGTGTAACACGACAGATATATAACGATTGGAGCGAACTAGGACTGAATCTTGCTAGTATGAAGAAGATTGTGTCTTGTGGCTGTAGCTGCTATACACTCTGACCTGACGGGTACGCTATGCTTGTCACTTTCACAACATGCAGTCTGTATGTGGTAATCTCTGCTGAAGCTGGGTGAGCTTATCTGTGTTCTAAACCGAATCTTTTCACAATTTTCTGACTCACATCAGCTGCACACAGCAAAGTGTGAAGTTCATCGGGTCCCATGTGGTAATGGAAGTCTGTATTGACTGTAAAATCTTACTTCAGTAATCTTGTCAGACAGTGACTAACTCAACTGCTACGGGCGATGTATAATTGAGATCCAACAGGAGTTTATGTCCAGGCTGTATCTTGTAGTTTACACCAAAGTAGGTAGTGATAAAGATGTATAACTTTACAGTTGCTGATGCACGAGTTATGAGCTCTCTGTACAGTGCTTGAATGAGATGCAGAAAGATGGAAATGCTAGAGGAGGGAGGAGCATGAATACCTCAGGGCACACATAAAGGAGATGTCGAGATGGGACAAGGTAGGAAACAATACTCAAAGCAGTATAGAAATTACTATACTGATTATTTATCTCATGAAGTCATGGGACATGTCACCACTCCTTGTTGTATCCTTCCTGGACAATTGCTATATCTAATTTGATGATTACACGCGTAACATTCTCCCTTATCACAATAGTGCTTGTTTCTACATCCTTGGACATTGTCCGGTCAGTACTGACAGTGTCAGGCTGTATCCAGACAATCTTTAACTTGTTAATTTCTCGATGCAAAAGACAGAATGATGATGAAATCATCAGCCATTAGAGTATAAATCAAGTTTTATTGGACAAATAAATGACAACATTTTTTTCAGAATAATAAAGACTCAAAATACACTGTTCCAAATTATTATGCACAACAGGGTTACAAAACATTTTATAGGTTTTAAATGACAATCAAAATAGGTCATTTTAGAATTTGCACGCTTTAATCCGAGGTCACATTCAGTGAAAAAAGTCGTGTTTCAATCAAAAACTCCATCTTACCATGACAAGTTAATTTAGCTCGAAGCCTTCTTTGATATCGCAACTATCACCAACTTCTTGGAGCCATTAGACTTTGAGTTTTTGAGCTCGTTTCCGCTTTAATTTATTTGCTGGATGTCAGGGGAAACTCATCCCAGGAGTTGCTGTTTGGATATAAAATCGCTGCATAACTCATATATCTTTGTTGTGGATACGCCAAAGGTTCTCAATTGGGTTGAGGTCTGGGAGAGGTTTGGTGGCCACTACCTTGCACTTTTCACCTTTTTGCCCTTAGCAGATTGAATCTACAGTTCTTCTATTGCAGCATGAGATGGGGCATTGTTCTATCTAATAAGTATTTCTGTGACATAATGTCCAGTTCTTCATTCTTGTGGCCATGGCAACGTAGGTGTTAGTATAACCTTCTGAGATCATCAAAGGAGCCTACCATGATCTTCATCTCTTGATACCGGAGTAAAACATGATCCAACAACCACACTTGCTGAAATTACAGCCTTGTTTGGACCTTGGCTGCCATTGACTATCCACCATCCACCTACTCCAACCTCTTTGGTCCATTCAGGGAGGCATTGGCACTGTCACTTCAAACTAAAAAAGTGTCTCGTTTTTATGAGTCTTCCTGTCATGTGTGGGCCCTATCTATCCGTTTATGCTTCTTGAGCAATTGTCTAGGGTGGCCTGATTTGTAGGTTTTTGGATCACAATTAAAAGCATACTGGAGGCATCATACACCTTTTAGATCGTGGAGAAACTTGACTGGCACCAGTAGCTTGCAATTCCTGTTTGATGAATTTGTAAGAGTTTTTTGGAGCTGCTCTCTTAGCCAATTTGTCTGTCACGAAAACCTATCCTCATTAAGCCTCTGAGCACAGTAATACGCCATCTGTGCTTGGAAACTTTGCGTCACAATCTCTTGCACTGTTCGATGATCACGATTTAGTTTTGGAAATATTTAAATATTTTCATACCTTGTCTCAAGGCATTGCCACTATTTGATCTTTTTGGCAATCTTTCTCTTTCCACATTGCCAAAAGACCTGTAGGCTGCTTAAAAATGTTGAGTGTCCTTCTTTCCGTAGGCTTCCGTTACGATTAGGCCCACACTCAAGTAAATTGTGTTTCCACCAGTGTTTTGATAAAAGTCTGTTTCAATCAAACTCATCTTACCAAGACAAGTTACATGTTAGCATCAAAGCCCTTCTTTGATATCAACTTCACAATTCTTGGATCCATTGAACTTGTGAGTTTTTGAGAGTTTCCGCTTTAATTTATTTGCTGGATGTCAGAATCATCTCCAGGAGTTGCTGTTTGGATGTGAACTGCTTGCTAACTCATTCACCATGCTCACTAATGCTATCTACCTTGCAGCCATCTCACCAGTCTCTAACCTTCCCTTTATCTCTAAGCTCCTGGAACGCCTGGTCTACTCTCGCCTAATCCGCTATCTCTCTGCTAACTCTCTTCTGGATCCTCTACAATCAGGTTTCCGCTCTTTACACTCCACAGAAACTGCTCTAGTTAAAGTCTCTAACAATCTCCACACTGCTAAATCTCAGGGGATACTCGTTGTTGGTTCTTCTGGATCTCTCTGCAGCATTTTACACTGTTGATCACCATCTTCTCCTCAGCATGCTCAGCACCATTGGCATCCAGGACACTGCATCTACGCTTGGTTTCTCTTCCTACCTCTCTGACTGCTTCTTCAGTGTCTCATTTGCAGGTTCTACTTCCTCTCCTCTCCCTCTTGCCGTAGGGGTCCCTCAGGGGTCAGTTCTTGGTCCACTCCTCTTCTCAATCTATACAGCCCCCATTGGCCAAACCATCAGTAGATTTGGCTTCCAGTACCACCTCTACGCTGATGACACTCAATTATACACCTCTTCCCGAGACCTCACTCCTGCCCTGCTACAAAACACCAGTGACTGTCTGTCCGCTGTCTCTGACATCATGTCCTCTCTCTATCTCCAACTAAACCTCACCAAAACCGAACTTCTTGTTTTTTTTCCCATCTGCTAACCAACCGCCATCTGCTATTTCTCTCTCAGTGTGTGGCATCACCATAACACCTAGGCCGCAGGCCCGATGTCTTGGGGTTATTCTAGACTCTGATCTGACCTTCACCCCATATATCCAATCCCTTGCCCGCTCCTGTCACTTGCACCTCAAAAACATCTCCAGAATTAGCCCTTATCTCACTGTGGAAACAACTCAAACTCTCATTACTGCTCTTATCCTTTCTCGTCTTGACTACTGTAACTCCTTGCTTATCGGTCTCCCTCTCTGTAAACTCTCCCCCTCCTCCAATCGATCCTGAATGCAGCAGCCAGGCTTGTCTTTCTTTCCAGCCGCTATACTGATGCTTCAACCCTGTCTCAGTCACTGCACTGATTGCCCATCCAGTACAGAATACAACATAAACTAATCACTCTCACTCATAAAGCTCTCCACAGTGCTGCACCCCCATACATCTCCTCCCTCCTCTCTGTCTACCACCCTGCCCGCTCTCTCCACTCAGCTACGGACATCAAACTACAGACTACAATCATCCGAACCTCCCATGCCCGTCTTCAAGATTTTGCACGTGCTGCACCCATTCTCTGGAACATCCTACCACGTACCATCAGCACAATCCCAGCCTTCGCAGTTTTAAGAGTGTCCTGAAAACACATCTTCTCAGGCAGGCCTACCAAAACCACTAATTGTTAACCCCCACTTTCTATCACACACATTTGTCACTCCCTACACTAGGGCACTCACAGGCACTTATCTGTATATAGATGTACAGTCATGGTGGCAGGTTCACCAAATTTTTATGTAAACCTCCCCATATTTATAAAGCATGAAAGCATAAAGCATGAAATTTAGCACTTCTCCCCCTTTGTTTCCTCCAGGCACCCTCTTAGATTGTAAGCTCTTGCGAGCAGGGCCCTCACACCTTGCGTCTCACCTGTAAGTAGCTTTCACTGTTTAATGTCTGTCTTTTGTCTGTAATTATACCCTCTACATTGTAAAGTGCTGCGAAATATGTTGGCGCTATATAAATAAAGATTATTATTATTATTATTATATCTTTTGCTTGAGGATACGCCAAAGGTTCTAAATTGGGTTGAGGTCTGGGGAGGTTGGTGGCCACACCTTGCATTTCTCACCTTTTATGCCCATAGCCAATGACTCACAGTTCTTCTTTGCAGCATGAGATGGGGCATTGTTCTACATAATGAAGATTTTGTTACATAATGTCCAGTTCTTCTTCTTGTGCCATGGAAGAAGGTGTTCAGTCACACCTTCTGGGATCCTAAAAGAGCCTACCAGCTCTTCATCCTTGATTCCGGCCTAAAACATGACTCCACCACCTCCTTGCTGACATTACAGCCTTGTTTGGACATGGTGCCCATCCACCAACCATCCACTACTCCAACCATATGGACCATCCAGGGCTGCATGGCACTCATCATTAAACATGACTGTTTTTATGAGTCTTCATGTATGTGTGGGCCCACTAACCGTTTATGCTTCTGAGCACTTGTTAGGGTGGCTGAATTGTAGGTTTATGGACAATTACAAGCATCTGGAGGATCCTACACCTTTTAGACTCATGAGACACTAGAGGCACCAGTAGCTTCAAATACCTGTTTGCTGCTTTGTAATAGTTTTTTTGGCAGCTGCTCTCTTAATCCAATTTGTCTGTCAGAAACCTTCCTCATTAAGCCTCTATCAGCATAAACCCATCTGTGCTTGGAATTGGTCACAAATCTCTTGACAGTACGATGATCACGATTTAAGTTTTTGGGAAATATTTAATATTTTCATACCTTGTCCAAGGCATTGCACTATTTGATTCTTTTTGGCAATCTTTATCTTTCCCACATTGCAAAACCTGTGGCCTGCTTAAAAATGTAGAGTGTCCTTCTTAAGTAGGCTTCCTTTAATTAGGCACACCAAGTAAATTGTGTATCACCAGTGTTTGAGATTGATTTCAATAGTCCAAAGACCCCTGAGACACAATACCATCCATGAGTTTAATTGAAATACAAACAATGAAATCTTTAAATCAAATTTGCATGATAATTAGGAACGCAGTATAGTTATTTACTAAAGCAGAAGATACTGCTGGAAAGTACTTGAACAAGTTGAAAGTATGTAAGCATATTTTAAACATAGCTCTCATTGACCCCATGAAGGCCAAAAGAGTTCCCTTTTGGCCTTCATGGGGTGATATGTACAGGCATACTTTTTTTGCTACAAAGAAAAAGCAGAGCAGTTTTTGCTTTCCATATACTATGCAAAACCACAAAAAAACATATACCGCACAGCATACATTTTTATTTGTAAAATGTAGACATATAACCATACGGTGGCATAAGTCGGAAGTATAAGTCAGGTAAGACATATACAAGAAATGTGATGTGAACCTAGTCTAACTTTTGCACAGCATTTGCAGTAGCGACTCTTTATATTTTACTAGTAGTGTATCATGCTCCTTCTTGGTAATTTCACGACTCCCACTTTTATCAAATAGCATCCAGAAATTAAATTTCTATTTTTGATGAATCCTTTCTAATGCTTTGTATAGATAACAAGATTTCCACTTTCTCCACACATATAATAGATGTTCTAGAGTGTCTTCCTACTTAAGTAACTCAATTGCAAGCAGTGTTCAAAGGATGGGGGGGAGGGCAGTGTAACAGGGAGTGTGGGTGAAACACATACATTTTGGAGCACTTTTTAGCACGAATAGCTATCTCGTTATGTGTATTATACTGTTTTTGTGTTTTAGTATGGTATTGTGACCACCACATATTCACCTATCTACGGCTTGAAAATAGGAAATGAGTATTTGATCAGGGTCCGATGCCGGCAAATAAGGAATGAAAATTTTGGAGAGTTCAGCGACGTATTATTGATTCCAGCTACAGTATCTATAGGTATGTATCAACCAACAGGATCACTTATCTGTCAACACCATCTATATGTATGTATTGACCAACAGGGCCTTGTATCTGCCAATAACATCTATAGGTATAGTTTCATAGTTACATAGTTTGTAAGGCTGAAAGACAATACAGCCATCTGGTTCAGCCTATTTTGCTAAAGTGTTGCTAACGTTTTGATCCAGAGGAAGGCAAAACACCCCCATGAGATAGAAGCCAATTATCCTCATTTTAGGGAAAAAAATTCCTTCCCGACTCTAATCTGACAATTGGAATAATCCCTGGATCAGCGACCCTACTCCAGAATCCTAGACACTATAACCTGTTATATTATTACACTCCGGAAATGCATCCAAACCCTTTTTGAACTCTGTTATTGAATTCACCATGATGAATCAGCGAAAAGCTGATGGCAGAACCCCTTGAGTCATAGTAGAAAATAATAACCCTTACATAGTGCTTTTCAGTCTCTGAAACAGTTAACATACAAAAAGACTCTAAGCAAAAGCCAAAATGTGATAATAATAGAAAGGACACTGCCCCTATTTCATTGTCTTATTATTAAAAACATAAATGTTTTATTAAGCAATGAAATAATAAGGCAGTGTAGACATTTTACACTGGATTATAAAAGTATGTGCTTCTTTTTGCCCTGAGAACAGCGTTAAAGCTGGTTTGTATTTGGTGGTAATAGTGCAACAAATAAAATAAAACATAAATGGGTTTTAAAACTGGACATGTTAACATTTTAAGCCCTGTTCATATTTCACAGTTTTGTGGCACTTTTTCCATGTGTGTGGGTTTTTTTAAGCTTTTAGGGATAAGTTTATTAAGACTGGTGTTAACTACGCCAGCCCGATAAAAAATGCAGTGCAAAGTGCCAAATATATTAATGCTTAATACATCTACTGCATTTATTGTAAGCCCTCGCGGGTAGGGTCCTCTCTCCCTCTGTCGTGCCAATTGTCATTATCCCTTATCACTGTACTCGTTTGACTTATGTAATGTATGTAACCCCCTCGAATGTACAGCGCCCTGGAATCAATGGCGCTTTAAATATAAAGTAATTATATAGTAATTTATTCACAGTTCATGGTGCTTAAGAAACTACGCCAGTCCTGGACTAAATAATTCAGCGTATTTAACACCCTTTTGGTGTAAATTATAGTAAATGTGTTGGGCTGTGCGATACCTTTCCTCTTTTGCTAAGTTATCACAAATTGATGAGCCTTAAAGAAAAGTCTACGCCATCTGTCAAAATTGTTGAGTGAATATTTGCAACTCAGTTATGCCAAAATACTGGCGTCAACTGCTTCATAAATTACCCTCTTGGTCTTTTTGGGCTCCAGTTTTAGTTTTGACTAAAAAAAATGCGTGATTCATGTAAAAACGGCTTCAAAATGCAAATCGTAAACTATATCCAGTCCTTCTTTTCTTACAGAACCAGAGTTTCCGTGGCCCCTGTTTCTCATCATCGGATTTTTTGCAGTCCTGTTGGTTCTGGCTTTTATTTTATTCTGTAAAAAGAAGAGGTGAGTTTTTTATTGTAAATTTTTATTCACTCACTCATGAAATAATATCCATTAGTAGGAAGAGCCCCCAACATCTTAAGACAAACACATATGTAGTATACACAGCAGTAGAATATAAAGAGCATAGGATCACATGACCCTGATGCTGATATACCAGTTGTCTTTCCTTGGACCATTTTTGGTATGTACTAACAACTGCTTACCAGGAAAGCCCCATAACACCTGCTGTTTTTGACATGCCATGACCCAGTCATCTAGTTATCACAATGTGTCCCCTGTCAAAGTCCCTAAATCCTATAGTTTATAAAAAATAATTTCTTGTGGTATTTTAGATGAATCCTGTATAAACTCTATTTTTTTCAATATAATATATATAGAATTTTCTATATTTTTCAATATAATAAAGGCTGAAGATGCTGATTCTTCCTCCAGTACCCGTTCCGAAGATTAAAGGGATTGACCCTGTTCTCCTACAAGTAAGCCTGGCATTATTTAGTTATGTTTAGAATCACAATTTTAGCTTTTTTAATTAACTTTTTATTTAAGCACCAGAAATGGTTATGGTTGGTTTTTTTCATGTGGTAGAATATTTTCTTGTCGATTTTGTCTGTTTTTTGTTTTTACCATTGACTAAAGAACATTATGGGTACATTCACACAAAGTGGATCTGCTGTGTATGTTGGTGCAATTGTTAAAACATTGACTTCTATAGGAAGTTCTATTAACCTCTTCTCGATTTTGAACGTATAGGTACTTCTAATGTGGTAAAGTGTTCATGCCAATGGATGTACCCACACGTCCAGTACATTGTGTGGGGTCACAAGCAGAGTACTCATGATCAGCGCATGGAACTAGCTAAATATTACACCTGGTGTTATGCCGAAGTTTACTCTGGTCAAAGCCGATTAACCCTTGCATGCCGCGGTCAATTGCTAAGGGGAATGACAGAGGGAGTAAGCACCTTCTGTCTCCATCGGCATACCGCTGTGCAATCGCAGGATGCCGATGGCTATTAGGCTATGTTCACACAGGGTAATATCGGCACGCATTTCTCTGCGTATTTGCGCTCTAATACAGCCGAGATGCGCACCGAAATTAGGGTAATCCATAGCTCTCATAGAGAACATGGATTACACCTCCTCTCCCCGCTCGTACAATACGATCGTATTGTACGTGCGGGGAGATAAGTCAATTACTTGCGGCGAATACGTGCCGCGAGTAATGAATGTCAATGGGGCTGGCGGGCTACCGGCCACCCCGCACCGCAGGGGTACGCGCTTATCAGCGTGACCTTTCGAAAGACACGATGTACTGGGGCGAGTACTGTATTCGCCGCAGTACATCATGTGAACATAGCCTTATGTTGACCTGGAAGCCTAACAGAGACTTCCAGGTTGTCTGTGACATCACCAAGCCAGGCATTGTGATTGACAGCTGATAATGCAGTGAAGTAGATTATATCAGCAATCTAATGATTGCTGATTTTAGTCCCCCACGGGGACAAGTTAAAAAAAGTGAAAAAAAAGTGTTTGAAAAAATAAAAAGTAAACAAAGAAAAACACACCGCCCTTTCCCCATTACAAATGTCATTTACCCCAAAAAAGATTAAAAATAAAAAGAAGACGTATTTTGTATCGTTGCATGCGTAATAACCTAGCCTATAAATATGTCACACTATTAAATCTGCATGATGAATGCCATGAAAAATAAACAAAAAATAACAGAACTGCAATTTTTGTTAATCCCGCTGCATAAGTCATGTAAACCCCAAAGTGGTACCAATAAAAACATCAGTTCATTCTGGCAAAAATTGCCCTTACACAGCTCCATACACAAAAAAGTGTAAATGTTGTATCAAAATATAGCAATGCATAAACATTTTTTACACATTTTGTTAATGTGCAGCAAAATAAAAAAAACTGGGTATTGCTGTAATCATATCGCCCCACAGAGGAAAACTAACATGTCATACATACTGCACAGTGAGTGCTGTAAAAGATATAAACAAAAAAAAATTACTACCAGGATTGCTGTGTTTTCTTCATCCTTCCTCCCCAAAAAACAATTAAAAGGCAATTAAAAAGCTGTGCTTCCACCAGAATAGTAAC
Source organism: Phyllomedusa bahiana (assembly GCA_025379985.1). Classification (NCBI taxonomy): domain Eukaryota; kingdom Metazoa; phylum Chordata; class Amphibia; order Anura; family Hylidae; genus Phyllomedusa; species Phyllomedusa bahiana. The sequence continues at coordinate 180,989 of JAODAL010000684.1, forward strand.
AATGAAAATGACAACTCATCCAGCAGAAAAAGCCTCTAAACAATTCCGTATACAGAAAATTAAAAAAGCTTTTGCTCTCAGACTATGGGGATTCAAAAATTTGGTTTTATTTGTTTATTAAATAGAAATATTTTTATTGTGGGAAAGCAGTAAAAAAATAGAAATTTGGTATTGCTGTAATTCTATCAACCTACTGAGTAAAGCTAACGTCATTTATACCACACGGTGTCCACGGAAGAAAATAAGCAACACTATTACGACTGTTGTATTTTGTTTATCCCACCTACCAAAAACCTTGATCAAATGTTGTTGATCAAAGTATCATATAAACCCAAAAATGATACCAATGAAAGCATCAACTCATCCCACAAAAAACAACCACTATATTCTCTCCATATACTGGAAAATAAAAAAAGCTATGGCTGTTAGAATATAACTACAACAACAAACGCAATTTTTTACAAAACCATTTCTATTATGTGAAAGTAAAAAATAAAAAAGATATAAAATAAATATTGTTTTAATTGTATCAACTGCATAGTAAAGTTATCATGTCATTTATACTGCACAGCGCATGCTGTAAAAGTGAAGCCCAAAATACAATGGTGGAATTGCTGGGGGGCGGGGTTCTTTTTTGTCCATTTTCACGGCCTAATGCTAAAAGAACACCAGTGGGCCCAAAATGCATAATACACCCCTAGATGAGTTCCCTGAAGAGTGTTGATTACAAGATAGGGTGACTTTTGGAAGGTCTCACCTGTTCTGGTACTTTAAGGGCTCTGTAAATGCGAAATGGCAACTTCCATAATCTGCGTTCCACAAGTCATATAGCGCTCCCTCCCTCGTACGCCCTGCCAAAACAGGAGTTTACACCCACTTATAGGTTATTGCTGAACTTAGAAATAATTGCGTAACAAATTTTGGGATGCTTTTTTCCCGGATTTTTTGTAAAAATTATAAATTTTCAGCTAAAACTGGATATTATTGGAAAAAAAAATTGTAAAACACATAGAGGGCTAACATACTTCCTAAATGCTGTTTTGAATACTTTATGGGGTGCAGTTTTTTAGATGGAGTCATTTATAGAGGTGTCTAACATTCAGGCACCTCAAAGCCACGTCAGAAGCTGACTGGTCCCTAATACAAATCTGTGTTGCAATTTTTGTTGGAAATGTGGAAAAATTGCTACTAAACATATAAGCCTCCTAATGTCGTAAAAATTAACATTTAAAAAATGATGACAAAATAAAGTAGACATATGGTAGATGCAAGTTATAAACTATTTTCTTCAGTAAAATTATCTATATTATATGCAGAAATTTTAAAATTTAAAATGTTTCCAAATTTTCAAGACATTTTGATATTTTTCACAAATAATCAAGGTTTGTTTGAACCCAAATTTATTATTTACTTAAAGCATAATGTGTCAAGAGAAAACAGTCGCTGAGTCACACAGATAGGTAAAAGCATTAAAGGTTACTCCCACATAAAGTGTTACAATTTGAAAAATGGGGCTCTGTCATAGAGGTCAAAAATGGCTGTGGTGGTCAGGGGTAACCTCTTATCTACATTTGACATAAACTTGTGTCATAATGCCGGTAAGGAGCCGGCTTACACGTGGGCTCCTAGTCCTGCTGTGTGACCTTTTAGATACCACAGCATCTAAATGAATGAAATCACAGGGTACCGATCAGTTACTGTAGCAGCTGGGAGCCAAATGAAGGCTTCCATAGCCGCCATATTAACGCGTCTATTACTTCCTGCCTGTAAGGGTATGCTCACACAGCTCCGCCCCGAAATTACGCCAGTGTTCGGGAGTCGCGCTGATGGGCGCGTACTCCAATGATGCGGGGAGGGTGGGGGGGGGGGGCAGCAGCCCGCCGGCCCCATAGACATGTCACTTATCACCCCCCACGTACAATACGAGCGTTTTGTTACGAGCGGGGAGGGGAGGCGCAATCCATAGTTCACTATGAGAGCAATGGATTATAGTAATTATGGGGTGCATCTCGCTCGTATTAGGGCGCAGTAAGCCGCGAAATACGCGCAAAATGCGCCCCAAAATAAGCCGTGTGAACATACCCTAAGTAGCAATAATTACATATAAAATACATACATGGATAATAACACTGTACATAGGAAAATGCATAAAATAGTGCTAAATAGTAGAAAGAGACAAACTTGTTACTTCTTGCAAAAAAGTTACAATATTCTTGGACCTAAGTGAATCACCTCATCCTCTGCGCCTCATAGCAAATGCTATGGCTGCTATTGCCATAGTTGTGCTCATGTTCTACAGGAAACTTGGCCCCATTCACATAAATGGGGTTGTGCTATAGGTGGTGGCAGGACACTGCTGTTTGGGGGAAAACTAAGAAGGGACCACAGTGCTGAATCAAAGATGTGGGTCCTCCGTTATCAGGATCGGAGAGGGTCCCTTAGGTCAGATCCGCACCAATAATGAAGTGATAGCATATCCTGGTATAGCCATCACTCATGAGGCAGCAATTCATCTAAATATATATATAGAGAGATTCCAAGGCATGAAGCTAAATATGGAGTGTCTGTGAATGGTACCTATTCAATCATTACATTAATTAGCTGTAACTGTAAATAAGTATTAATCACAATCTTTAAAATGTCATCCTTCCTATCTGTTGTCAGATATTATGAATATTCATGATATACTTCTGCCTTCTCAACAGAAGGGAAAGTTGGATGAAGTCAGCTCAATACTTGCCAGTCATGACAGCTACAAGCAACAGCTGTGCAGTGATGATCCTTGGGTTGAATTTATTGAGCTTGACCTGGATGACCAAGAAGAGAAGAATGAAGGCACTGATACTGACCGACTATTGGCAGAAGAATACCCCAAGGCTCATAGTTGCTTGGCTGTTAAGGATGATGACTCTGGCCGGGCCAGCTGTTGCGAACCAGATATTCCTGAAACAGATTTCGATAACAGTGATATGAGTGACAAAACCTCAGACACTGGACAAAATCAGCATACTAAAGAAAACCAAACAGATCTTCTGTGCCTTAGTGAAAAATCAAATAGTGGAGGTGTGCCTACCAATTCCCAAATGCCAAATTCAGAAAAGTTGAGCACAAATACAGAAAACGGTAAAGTTTGCCCTTTACTTGGTAACGAAACGCGTGTGCCTGCTACAACCCTACTTGGCAGCATCAGTTCAAAGTCAAGCATGGATTTTTATGCCCTTGTAAGTGATATTACACCAGCTGGAAGACTTCTGCTTTCACCAGGGCAGAGAATGAAGATGGAGAATGAAGAATGCAATCAACCAGCCAACCAACATTCAAGAAACCTCAACGTGGACAATTCCTATGTATGTGATACCGCAGTGACGGCATTCTGTGCTGTGAATTTCCCAGTAGAGGCCTCACAAAGTGTTCAGCAGAATCCTACCCTGGATAGCTACTTCACCCCAGAAAGCCTTACAGCTGCCACCATGAGCTCTCGTGCCACGGAAAAAGCTTCGAGTTACGAGACACCTGTGGCTGACTATACCTCTGTTCACATAATAAACTCACCACAAAACCTTGTGCTTAACACTACTGCTTCACCAGGCAAGGAGTTTCTACAACCATGCGGCTACATGTCCACAGATCAAGTAAACAAAGTGATGCCATAATACATTTTTATTTTAGAATTTCAGAGCATGGACTTGTACGGTTCAACCAAAAAAAGTAAAAAAACATTGTCTATGAGCTTTTTATTGTGTTTATCTTGTAAAGCTTAAGCTAATATATTAAGTGTAAAAATGCCAAAATGTTTATCAAATGATTTCCTTTATGTAATGAATTGTAGGGTAGTCTGTTCATAGCTACTGCTCAACCGTCACCTAGGGACACTATCGAAATTTTATGCATCAAACCAACCTATACGTGTCATTATTCGGAGTTGTAAGTCTGCCTAATTATAGTCATATTACGTTACTTTTGACATTTAAGGTGTGACTCAGCTTAAGAGCACACCTACTAATTTTGAGAAGTCTCCTTGGTAGATTGATGTCCATGAGGACAGACTGTCAGTATGGAAAAAGGCCAAAAGTATCCTCCCTAAGGTAACATGTCCAAAAATAGCACAGGTGTGAAATTGGAGTACATAACTCGTCTAACTTTTATCAACCCAAGGTTATGTTTGGTAGAGATGTTGTCAAATGATTTTGTTAAATGCTATTATGTGAGTTAATTGCATCTTCATACATAGGGGGCTCAGGGTGTCTTCATCTTTGGTCCTACTCCACCATCGTATTGTAAGATTTGTGGATTGGCAATGCAAACCCCCTGGTTTCTGGACAAGAATCATAACGAACGTCTGACAACACAGCCAATCTAGTTGATGGCCAGACATGATCCTGCCCCATCAAACAGCCTTAATTAAAGTTCTCTAAAAGTTGGAAGCCATGATGGTAATGTTTAATGACATTTTCTAATGTAATCGATTATTGAGCTATATAACATAAAATGTGAACAGGTTATTAAAAGCTAAATGGGGCAGACCAGTTTAGTACTGAAACATAAATTAAGTTTGAGCTGATATTTTATAATACTAAGATTTAACGCATGAATTATATAATGCTGCATGCTCTAAAGGCCTGACCATTCTGCCAACGTTGCCAACACACGTTTATACCATATGAATGTAGATCCCAAATGTTTTTTACAGAGTATATTTTTACATCCAAAACCTGAAACATGAAATCACTGTGTGGTGTATATAGACTCTACAGATTATATAAAAAGTCATTGTATACAGTATTTTCCTAGAGTCAATACATGAACTAGAGACTCATTATGCCTCTAATGTAGCATGTTGAGATTTATTGGCCCATTTTCTATTTTTTGGTCCGCTTTTTGGTCTGCCAGGTATTGATTAACTCCAGTTGTCTGCAGGTAAACCAAGGCTGTAGTGGTCCACAAAAATGGTATTATATTGGCATTAGGAGAAGAGGAGACAGATTTGCAAATGTTTTTGATGACAAATATCCTATCATTCTGTGTATACAGCTCTTATGCAGACCTTTGTGTTTCCATGACAAACCCTGTGTAGTCTCATCCTACAGTCATATACCCTTACGTATGTCGTCTCCTTTTTGTTACTGAATGTATATCAAAGAATATATAACAGGGTTGTATTTTATTTGTAACTCTAGAGATACATTGACTGTATAAGAGCTGGTGATACAAAAACCATAGAGCGTACTTACTATGCATTGCTGTTTTGTTAGAAAAAAAAGTTACAGTCTGGTTTTGGACAACTTTGAGAAGATGATTTCAAATATGTCCCTTTTATTCTCAATGGGGTTGTCTGGTACAAAACAAATTCTAAATAGTACTGTATCTCTCCTAAAGTAAGACACTTTTCTGATGTACTTTTAGAAACATGGTCTTTGGGCTTCCTGTAGTTCTACACCAGCTGTTTGATGACAAGAAGCTCAGTAGGTCTGTATGTCTCCACACACTAGAAACAGCTCTGTGTCAAGCCCAGGAGATCAAGTGACCGAAGAGTGTGGCTTTTTAGATCAGTTATAGAAGCCCTGCCTCTTTGGTCCTACCTCCGAAGGCTTTTAACATGAGGGAGTACACGGGAGGTGTGCAATGAGATGAGGTTAGAAGTTGGACAAAGCACAGCTAAGGATCCTTGGGCTTGTAGTTTTACAAGGCAAAGAGGCAAAGAAGAAATGCTGCTATTCTGCATACAAAAGAGACTACACACAGCACAGGAAAAGCACAAATTAAAGAAAACGTCAATGAGATGAAGACTCAAACAAGCCGTTACAGATTTTTTTTTTATCTTTTAGGGAGGGGAGCCTAGGGAAGGAGGAGGGAGAAGGAGCCACCAGACAATCGCTTAATGCAGAATTATATTGTGATTGATCTAATTTTGTTTTCCTTCCCCGATTATTATATGTTTGTCAATCAATTTTAATACCTAAAGCATTTAGTAGGAGCTCCAACCTATATACAGATATATTAAAAAAAATAATAATCAGCAAGGAATTTTAGATCTATATTGGTTACAAAAATTATATTCAAGGATAGACTGTATCTTTAAAGGTGTGTCAGGTTTGTTTGTTTTTTGTTTTGTTTTTTAATATGAAGCTACTGCTGCCTAATAAAATGGAAAAAAAATGCACGACCATTTCAGCACTGCAGCTGTGGTTGGTATCTCCAAAAAAAATGGTGACATCAAGGGAATGGCACTGGCTGCAGTGATCTTAAGCCACTTGCAGCTGTTAGATGTAAACAGACACCAGGAGGACCACCGGCAGCTGCAGCGGTGAGTACAAAGGAGGTGAGTATACATTTTGATTTTCATTTTATTAGGCAACAGTATCTTAATAATAAAAAGCAGACACAATCTCTTTAAATATATTAAACTGGAGAAAGTTGTTCCTGTAATTTTGCACATTATGTAGCTGAGCATTTGAAACACTATTTTGTTATTTGTGAAGAGTTGCATGACTGACAAAAAATTTAAATGAAAGAAGAGTTAAGAATATGGCAGAGTTCTGGAGCCATGTAAGAAATAGCACAGGTTTGATGTGAGAGGGATTAATTCTGATGTTTTACCTCAGAACTGTGCACTATTTATCTCAGAGCTCTGACTTTTTATCTCAGAAATCAACATTTTCATCTCAGACTTCTGTCATTATTTGTCTTTGATGTCCCCAGGACTGTTAATGATGACAAATTATATGACCTTACATTTAAACCTTAAGCATAAGTTCTCTTTAGCCAGTATGGATCTAATGCAATATTGGAAAACATGGCCATTAGTGACACGTGGGACAGGTAAAGTAATAATTATAATTTTCACTATTACTATTCATCATTTTTTAAATATTTTTCCTACAAGCTGGGCCAAATATTTTTTTAGTATCAGTAAATTACACTACAGTGAATATGCAGGTTATGTGTAAGTTACACAAATACACAGGGACTTTGGTTACATGTTTAATGTTGTTTAGTGATATAGTTTAATGGAAAAAATATTCATGAATTTGTCATATTAGTAGCGTATAATGGTTTTGTACACGTACAATCTTAATATAGGTTAGGAGATGGCACAAGGTACATCACGTGTTAAAGGGGTTATATAATTTCATTTTTAAATGGTCTTCAGAATAAGGGGACAGTGAAAACAAGCAACTTTGCAATTGGATGTCATTAGCAAAGCTGTCTTGTTTTCACTGTCTCTCTTATCTTCATTTTCTGTAAACACTGTTCCCCAGTGCCGGTCGGATTCCAGCTCCTTGCATTTCATTGGCTGACGGCTCTACTAATTTACATTCTGTTCCGCCCCGGTCATATTCACAGGAGCGTGCATTCCTGCCTCTCTCACTCAGAATAAGGGGCCGGCAACAATTTCACTCTGTACAGCTAGCAGCTCCTCAGTGACACTGCAGCTGCTTCTACAATCAGAAAACAGCAGAATTGTGCCTCAGTGCCTAATGCTCCTCTGTGTAAACATAGAAGGGAGACTCATCTGTGCCCTGGATGAGTTCATAGAAGACTGGATTCAACTGTAACAAACCTACAGCTGTGAGAGAAGAAGAGATCAGTGCTCTGAGTTCATAGAAGACTGTCTAGACTGAATGCAGGTCTGTGGTATGTAAACAGCTCTTACAAAATAAGACTGCATAGAGAGAGGACAGTGACAGGACATGTGGACAGAGGAGGGGGGGAGAACACACTGACTCGGGAGCGAGCATGAACAGTGAAGCGGGGTTGATGTCATCCCCCTTCAGTTAAGAAACACCCAGCTGGGAGGGGACGAAACACCCATGGATTTCAGGAACTGAGAAAATCAAGCTTCAAGAAAACAGCCGAACTGATGAAGCTATACATCCCCTTTAAGTGTGTTATAGTGGTTAAGGGAAAGACAATGCAATGAAAAAATGGCGTACTTAATGTTGTTCATAAATTTAATTGACCCGATGCTATGAATGTGATACAATCAGTATTCAGATGTTCGAATTTAAAGCGCGGCTAGCTGAGGGATCGTCTGGAGCAAAATAAAGCTACCCATTAGATTTCTGCCTGAGATTCTTAAGGATTGTCACTGCCAGACACCTGCTGTCCAGGGAAACAGGGACTGGGCCAATTGGCTTTTTAACTCTTTATTTCTATCATTTCTCTTGGCGATAAGTTGGAACATAGGAGCCTGGTAACCGATCCTTATAGATTGACCCAAAGTAAACGCCTCAGAAATATTTCTGATTCCTTACCAAGTGACAGGTTACACTGAACATTGGTACACTCTCAAAACTGTTTGTCTCACTAGCACAACCCTTTCCATATACCATATAGAGGAAAGTGTTCAACTTGTAACCCCTCTCTATAGCCAGATGAGTTTTGATAGACCTGTCATGTCAATGTATTACATGGATGGCCATAGATTTCCTAGTTGAAGGTTTCATCAACCTGACCTACAAAGCTAATCTTATCACCAGGTCGGATAATTTTAAAAAAGGTGCGGTCTTCAAGTGACAACCCTATTAAAAGGTATCTGTCATGGACCCTGGGTATATTTCATTTGCCCTGTGGTGCACTATGGAGAAACATGAAACAGTCTAGGCTTAAGCATAATAGTAGCTATAAACTTACCAACATCATGGCTGGGCCTTCTATCTTGGTCCATGGCTTACTACCAAAACAACTACAGGTATAACACCTAGAAAAAGATACATAAAACATAACTTTTAATCAGAATGAATAAGAGTTGGGAAAGAAAACGAAAAAACACCCTCAAATATACCCTATCAAGGACCTGTCTACCTCAAAAAGGGGGAAATCGCCCCAATAAGGGTGCCCCCACACTGGAACCTAAACTAACCCTGTCCCTAGCTACATCTAAATGAAAAAAGAGAAAAAAAAAAAAACAAAAACACATATACTACAAATGGAGTGCACAAACAAAAAAAGTGCTGTGATAAATAACAATACAACAGACAATATACGTTTGATGTTCAAAAATACTATGAATTGATGATGCGTCATAGAAAGATAATCAATAACGCATAAATATTCCAAATTCCAACGCGTTTCCCCCTAGATACTGGGGTTAAATCAGGAAAAATTGCAGTTGATAACAACAATACGAACATCTAAGAAAAAATCAACAAGATGTATGCAATAAATAAAAACTCACGTCCCTTAATGATGGAAAACAGGCTGGTAAGATAGAGGACGGGGTCCAGGATAAGTCATGTACAGATCCCCGCTATCTGATTACTGAGACAGGTCCAACAGGTTACTGCTTGGACCTGTCTCAGTAATCAGATAGCGGGGATCTGTACATGACTTATCCTGGACCCCGTCCTCTATCTTACCAGCCCTGTTTTCCATCATTAAGGGACGTGAGTTATATTTATTGCATACATCTTGTTGATTTTTTCTTAGATGTTCCGTATTGTTGTTATCAACTGCAATTTTTCCCTGATGAACCCCAGTATCTAGGGGGGAAACGCGTTGGAATATTGGAATATTTATGCGTTATTGATTATCTTTCTATGACGCATCATCAATTCATAGTATTTTTGAACATCAAACGTATATTGTCTGTTGTATTGTTATTTATCACAGCACTTTTTTTTGTTTGTGCACTCCATTTGTAGTATATGTGTTTTTGTTTTTTTTTCTTTCTCTTTTTTTCATTTAGATGTAGCTAGGGACAGGGTTAGTTTAGGTTCCAGTGTGGGGGCGCCCTTATTGGGGCGATTTCCCCATTTTTGAGGTAGACAGGTCCTTGATAGGGTATATTTGAGGGTGTTTTTTCGTTTTCTTTCCCAACTCTTATTCATTCTGATTAAAAGTTATGTTTTATGTATCTTTTTTCTAGGTGTTATACCTGTAGTTGTTTTGGTTTAAATTGTATTGGTATACCCAGAACTTCATTCCATTATATCAAGGGTTCTCTACACCTATACATCGTGCTAAGTAGAGTACATGGTAGTGTTTGTGTCCATGGCTTACTACATGCATGCTTAGTCCCGGGCCCTTAGGGTGTGTCCACACGGCAGGTTAAAATACCGTCTGGATTCTGATTAAAGAATCGAGCCGGTATTTTGACATCTTGTACGTGGTTTTGGGGGATGGTTCTGTCCGCGGTTTGAGGATTCGCCTGTCCCCTTCAACCACTGGCTTGTACATCTTCTGCCCGGAAACTGGGCGGAAGAATGAACATGTTCTCAGTTTTTAGCAATGCCGGCAGTGTCAAAAACGTCTGGTGGAAAAACCGTTCAGTGGGGACTGCTGCACGATTTTCTATTTAACTCAATATAAAAGGTTGATAGTCGGCTTACAGATAGTTTTCAAATCCAAAAACCGACTGAAAAACCTGCCATGGGGACAAGCCCTTACTTTTTTCCGGTCTGGCTCTAGAAGAGAGAGCAATACACGGAAGAGAAACTGCTCATTACAAGAGTAACATGCTTATGTAGGAATAATGTACCATATATATTGCAAATAAAATATATTTAGAACCTAATGACCGATACCCCCCAAAATGGCAGCATGTGGTCTTTAACTGACATTGGGATGAGATGGGAATTGTATCTTATAATGATTGTTAGGTGTCGTTTTTCCAACAGTGGAACATAAAAGAATGATGCCTCAGTTGTACTGGATAGACTGTTTTTTTGTATTACCATAAAATGGTACAACAGCATAAGTTATGTCTGTAAATGAGGAGGACTGATAACTCGATACAATTCAGCCAGCATTAAAAATTAAATCTAAAAGAAAAAAAAAACTATGGTAATTTTTTGCCTTTAAGGTAGTAATGGTAAATAGCTACTAACTTGCTGCTAAATTTCTCTTACAACTATATTATTTAGTGTTATGTTGAACATTATTCATGCTGGACTCTAACGGATCTGTTTAATTGAAATGTCGTGGTGGTCTGTGATGGTTTGAAAGATTTCTATTTTTAATTTTTTGTATTACGATTGTTTTTTGAGATTATATTATTAACTTCATAGCCAACATTCTGCTGCAATGTGCAAGCAAAGGGAATAAGAATATATCATGGGCAGTGTGTAAGCATTAAAGGTTGTAATGTGCAGGAGCAATCCCTAAAGCAGTCTTCAAGTTCTTAGAAGTCTTGACTGGTTTAGAAAACACGTTTTCAAGTACACTACTAGATATTAGAGAGGTAATGGAGAGGGTCCAGCTTTCAGGACAGTCACCTATTAGCCAGAATGGAGATGGTCTACAATGAGTATCTCATACTCCAGAGGACCCAACACATCCATGCACAACATAAAAGGTCCATAGATTTCAGTGAGCACTGTGCAGTCCTTCATTTCCCCTGTGGGGACACATAAGGGGGATTCAACACATAGGGCGACATGTATGAAAAGTGGCGCCACCTCGCCAGTTGTACCTCTGGTTTTAATAGTGTATGATCCGACAGTATGTATGAAAGTGTCTCACGGCACTTGATAAATGCATCCTGTCCTATTTGAAGCATAGGCCATCATTATACTAGTCCCTGCCTTTAAAATATTTTAATAATATTCATTTATAAATACATATTTTAAAAAAAAACCTGCAGGAAAAACATCCAGAAATCTCATTAGTTTATCAAAAAATACATCAGATTATCACTGGAAATTTCCAAGGAAAGTTGGCAGCATTATAAGCAAATTAGACCCTAGAGTATTTCCATTGAACAGATCCTCGTAGAAAGTATATATTTTATTATGACGAAGTTTATTATGCTATGTAAGGTTTTCTAGCCAAAAATAGTTAAATACCTCAATCAATTTCCGAATGTCAGTTTGGTACTTCTCTGGTTACACAAGCCATTATAAGTCATCATAAGGTGTATTTCAATTTATATTTGATGTTTCTCATTGTTATTTCTGTGTTCTCTTTTTTTCTTTCAGACCTAAATAAATTTATTTTCTTGGAAGTTTATTATCTCGTGTTGTTTTTAATAAAATAATGGATATTAAAATGCCTAAGACTAGTTTTAAATAAAGAATACGGTATATATTTTTCCATTCACTTATGTAACATACATACTGTAGGTTTGCTAATATTTCACTTTAATGCCCAGCAATTAAGATCACCATCACAATGATCTTGTGGGCACTGCCCAGTGTATCCACAAAACTGTAAATGGACCAATGTTGTTAGCAATGAAAATTACACTCATTCTGTCAATATAACTTTTTCAGAAGGGGCCTTCGATGGAGTAACAAGGACAGGGATGTTAGGTACGGCAAAGCCTTCTAGGGAATGGCAATGCATGGAAATCCCTACCCTTCTCAAATGGTAAATGTACAGGGTGATTTAAAGAGGATGGTGCAAAACTATCGCCTTAGTATTCATAACTAAGAAAACATAACAATAATGTATTAACATGAAAAGACACACTACCTATCAAAGATTTATTTATACACTGCAGATGTTTAAAGTGATTTCCATTGGGGACATAGAAGATGTCTGGGCTGTAGTCCAGGTCTGTCCAGATGTTTGCCAGCATATCTTTGGATATGGACTCCACTGTTTCAGTGATGCATTGTCTCAGGTCATTGAGATCCTGTGGCTTGGGGGGACAGATATGCTGAGTCCTTGGTATAACCCCACAAAAAGAAGGCTGGTGATAGTGGATGTCGGCTAACATTGGTGAATTTTTGTTTCTGGTCCAGCTGAACAAATGTTCCAGTAGAGTTTCATTAAGGTATCAGCGAACATCAAAATAGAAATGTGGAGGTGACCATCCTTCTGATAGACTATGTCTGGCAGATCTTCTGTCTGAATCATAAGCCAACACAACACAATATCAGCAGCACTCTACTAGCAGTAAAAAACAGTTAAAGGGAACACGGGAATTTTTGGGAAAAACATTTCTGCTATTTTTAAATACATGAAAACATGAGGTTCTTGGTGTACATTTTTGATCAAAACTGTAAAAGCCCATCTGCCAACATCAAGGCAAACTCAATACAGAAAGGAACCTACTCTATATATTACCTCTCTTGGTGCCTGTTCAGACCTCCACATATCAGGGAGAGAAGATTCCAGCTATGAACTACTCTACACTGATTTAAAAACAATGTGCAGATGGACAGAGTGCAAGAAACCAAAATGGGGCCATCCACTCCCCCATACAAACAGTCTACAAGCAGAGTTTGGTCTGCACATTTTTGATCAAAACTGTAAAAGCCCATCTGCCAACATCAAGGCGACCTTAATACAGGTGGGAACCTACTCTATATGTTACCTTTCTTGGTGCCGGTTCAGCCCTCCACATTTCAGCGCCCTGGAATTAATGGCACTTCCCAGTGCTAATTGCAGCTGACATCCGCCGGTAACAGCACAGAATGGAGCCAGCCGTGGCGTCTAAATGAATGAGAAACAGTACTGTGCACTGTTCCTCACTCTGATCGGGGCCCCCGATGCGAGATCTTGGGGCCCTGACTGGTTTACATGGCAGTTAGAAGCCTTGCGAACGCTTCCATCACTGCCATCTTTTTCGTTGTACTACTTAATTGTATAAACATTGTTGTATAAACAATTGTAGCCTCTAGTGGTTAAGCACCTTAGGGGGACTCAATGGTAAAAAAAAAGTTTAAAAGTGTAAAAAAAATAATAATATTCAAAGCTCAAATCCCCGCCTTTTGACAGTTTACAAATAAAAATAAATAATTTAAAAAATTACACCCAATTGGTATTGCCACATCCAAAAGAGTCCGATCTATTAAAGTATAACATAATTTATTCCACATGCTAAACACCATAGAAGAAGAAAAATTCCAAACGCCAAAATTGTGTTTTTTTTGTCATTACAGGTCCCTTAAAAATTGGAACAAAACTGATTACAAAAGTCGCATCTATCCCAAAATCATATCAATAAGAAATACTCTTCAGGCCGCAAAAAATGCATCCTCACTTAGGTCTGTGGGTGGAAGTGCAAAAAAGTTATTGTCACAGGAAGTGGTGCTGTGGCGCAAAATTCTAAAATTTTGGGATTTTTTTTACAGTATTATAACATAATGCTTCTACATATCTAGTATTGCCAGAATTGTATCAACATGCAGAATACAAATAACACTTATACCGGAAAGCGAACGGCCATAAAAAAAACCTGTAAAAATGGTGCAAGTATGTTTGTTATTTTTTTAATTTTTGACCCACTTGGAGTTTTTTTTGCGGTTCTATGGTACTGTGAATGACACCATTAGAAAGTACATCTTGTCCCACAAATAAAAGCCATCAAATGTCTATGTAGATGGAAAAATAAAAAAGTTATGGCTCTTGGAAGGTGAGGAGGAAGAACTAATGTGTCAAAAAAAAAAAAGTCCTTAAAGGGTTAAAGTTAATAATAATAGTAATACAATATTGCAACAAATGTCAAGGAGGGCTAAACACATTAGCTTTTTATATCCCATTTGACTTTTCAACCATGTCTTTGAAGGATATAAAAAAGAAAAGCTTGTCTCAGTAGGAGTGACACTTGTAGATAAGGTGAGTAATATTTTTGGAAAGTATTTTATAATTGTATGTATACTTAGATCACAATGCTGCAGCACATCTTCAACCAAAACTGGAATGTCCATAATCTTATTATGATCGCAGACATTTTTTTCCTCCACAACGGACTTTCTGACATGATTGCTGCTTCAAGGCCAGGATGTGTACTTAATAGACACTCATAATAAGTGCCACAAAACAACTGTATTTTTGCTGTCTATAATTCAGTTCTCAGATTTAGAGGGACACTGCCATCAATTGACAAGCAATGTGTGACTATTATATGGATTTTTTTTTTTATCGGCTACTTGGGTTTTTTATATAATTTTTTTTTCACATTCAGAAAAGATTTTATTAATAAACAGAGCAATATATCAAGTACAGACTTGGGATATAATAAAAGAAGTATGAATGTAAAAGTTACAAAAAGGAACTAACAATGCAAAAACAAGTAAAGTAATATCACAGTTACAATAAATGCAAAGACATTAATGTCTAATATAATTAGTATGCTAAGGCTAATTATCAATTCTAATGCAAATTGCAAGATAAAACAGATGATAAGAGGGCACTGTAAGCACCCCTATATCTAAAACAGAGTGCAGGTGAGTAAAAGGACAAAGACAACACAAGGACAGGCCATTCATACCTTCACATAGTACACATTCACAACACACACAACAGCAATAAAGAAGAAAAAAAATTAAAAATATATTTAGTGGGGGGGTGTCGGGAGGAGAAAGGGAAAAGGGGTTAGGACCCCTGTCAGACTATTTAAGAAGTGATTGAAAGATAGAGTGGGGAGTTTTGAAAAAGCGACCAACTAAACCAGGTCTTTCTAAATTTGTCTACCTGTTCAGGAGTTTGCGCAATCAGTTCCTCGATTCTTTTCACAAAACTAATTTCTGCGAACCATTCGTCCATGGACGGGGGAGTAATTGATTTCCATTTACGTGGAATCATAGGCAAGTGCCTGAGGAGGGATTTTTTTAATTTACTAATAGTTATGGGAATCATCAAAAGTAGCAGTGCTTCCGGAGTGTCAGGGATTGAGACACCAGTTGCTTCCTTAATTACTTCCAGGACTGAAATCCAAAAGATTCGTAGTAAAGAGCATCCCCACCATACTTGGGACATAGTCCCCTTCTCCTTTCCACATCTCCAGCACAATTCTGAATTTGAAGGGAAGATTTTATGCAGAACAGATGGGACGCTGTACCAACGGGACAAGATTTTATAGCAGGTTTCCTAATGTTTAGATGCCACCAGCGCTCTATGGGTCATCTGAAAACATTGCTCCCATTGATCGGTGGTGAAGGAAAGACCCAATTCATTTTCCCATCTCAGACAAAAGGAGGGGAGTGATCTGGCCTGGCTGGAGAGTAGTAACTTGTACAAAAATGACAAGTAATGCCTCGTGTTAGCAGACGAGACTACTGCTTTTTCAAAGGTCGTGAGGGGCCTGGTCAAATGATATTTGGACTTGGTTTTGTGGAACAAATTAGAGAGTTGTGCAAATTGAAACTGGGCACTAGCAGGGGCTGGCTTTCCCCTGATAATGTCGTCAAGTTGTCTTAATTTCCGAGGACACCTGACATAGATGCAGAGGAGTTGGTTTTGTGCCACCCAGGAAAACATTTGGCGAGATACCCGGAGGAAATTCAGGGTTGTCCGTGAGTGGCACACAGGGGCCCTCAAGGTCTATGAGATTGTGAGAGTTTCTATATGAGTAAAGGACGGATAAGGTTTGTGTTATGCAAAACGAGGAGGAGGTAACACCGCCCAGGGCAGGAGTCCAGGTCCAGGGGAGAACCACCACCGCAGAAGAACTTAGATCCATTCCCAGATTAACCCACAATTTCATATCCCTGTCCGAGGCCAGTGCAAGGAAACATGAATAAGCCGAGGCCAAATAGTATAGCCTACAGTCAGGCAAACCCGTACCACCAGCATCCTTAGCTCTCGTGAGCGTGTCATGCGCTATTTGAGGCCTCCGATTGGACCACACGAAGGCAGTAAAACATTGCTGGATTTTTTTCCAAAACAGAGCAGGGATATGTATAGGGATTGTTTGAAATAGATATAAGAATTCTGGGAGGATAGACATTTTTAGTGGATATATTCTGCCGAACCATGACAGTTCTTTTTGTTGCCAGCTATCCAAGTCCTTTTTGGTTTTACACAAAAGAGGAAGGAAATTGTTAGTAAAGAGCTGCGAGAGATTTCCAAGATGTGCACCCCCAGATAGGAAATGCCCGTCTTAGGCAATTCGAAAGGAAAATTAGACTGTAGCGAAACCTGTTCCCGTGAAGTGATTCTGACACCGAGGACCTCAGACTTGGAGAAGTTTATCTTTAAATTAGACCAAGTCTCAAAATTTCTAATGTTAGTCATCAGAGTTGGGAGGGAAATATGGGGATTCGTAATGTAGACCAAAAGGTCATCTGCTTATATAATTTTTTTAAAGTTCTATGTACATGACTTACTGGTTTGTCTCTCTGACTTCCATCTGTGAACTCTGATAGCATGGCAGTAAGATGATTGCTTGATGGTTTTCTTCCAGGCCTACTATGGTCTGAGAGGTCTAAGTGTTATCAGCTGGACCTGACAAGTTTGAAGAAAACTGGATGCAGAAAAGATTATCCCATTATCGTTTCATGTTTTGCTCTTGTCATTGCTCTTTTAGTCTAGTCTAATGTTATTTATCCATGTCCAGAGAACAATTATTTACATGAGCCTACATACAGTGGGGAAAAAAAGTATTTAGTCAGCCACCAATTGTGCAAGTTCTCCCACTTAAAAAGATGAGAGAGGCCTGTAACTGACAGCATAGGTCGACTTCAACTATGAGAGACAAAAGGCCCATAGAAACTTATGGGGAAAAAAGTGAGTTTTAGACCAAAACCATTTCATACATGTGGCCCTAAATGAGAAAACAAATCCAGAAACTTATCAGTATAAAAAACACAATGCAAGCACAGACACTTAGCAAAACAAAGGTACTACACAATCTATAATTTATTTACACCTACAAGCACACTTAGGGCAACATGTATGAAGCGCGCCACGTCGGGGCGCACCTTTCCGGCGAAATTTGCGCCTGATTTATGTCGGCGCCGGAGGCGCACTCATACATACTATGTAAAGTCCGCCGCGCCTCGCCAGTGTGTGAGGCGCAGTGTCGGACTTAGGCGCAGTGCCGGGCTGCGCCTAAGATTCGCCGGCCGAGGTAGTGCGCTCGTACATATCATGTAAAGTCCTCCGCGCCTTGCCAGTGTGTGGGGCGCAGTGCGGGCACATGGGCGCAGTGCGGCGCTGCGCCTAAGATTCGCCGTCCGAGGATGTTCGCTCATACATGCGGGGAACAGTCCGCCGCGCCTCGCCAGTGTGTGGGGCAGAGTGCGGGACTTAGGCACAGTGCGGGACTGCGCCTCACATTTATTCCGATTCGAGGCAGGCTGGAAATGAGCGAGAAATCATTAAAGATGTCCGTGCGGAGTATGAATCAAAAAATCGCTTTTATAAAGGCGTAAAACATTATCAGAAAAAGAGTTCAAACCTACTAAAAAAAATACTGTCACGTCAAGGGAGGTGCAGTGAGCCCTAACTGGAACCCAGCCCACTGTCCCTGCCTACTTGACGTGCTGCCCTAGGCGGCAGCGGCAACTAGGTGACAGTTCCCAAGCTGTCGTTGCTAAAAGCTGTCTGGGGCCCGTCAGATAAGGAAGAAATTAGATCCCAGGACAGTCCGTGTCAAATATCAAATAGGAACGCCAAAGCCACAAATTAGAACCAGAGGAATAAACGTAAACAAGCTGAGGTCAAAAGCCAAACGGAAGCGAAGCACAAAATCAGGAGACAAGCCAGGGGCAGGAGAACAAGCCGAGGTCAGGTACACAGATAAGCAAAACACAATAAACCGAACAAGTATACGAGGTAGCCAGGAATATCACAGGCGCAGCACTCAGCCTTCAGGGAGTTTAAATGGGATTCCTGGACACCGCCCCTGCAGCTGATTGGAGCGGCCTCCGGGTCCTCCCATTGGCTGGTGCAACGTGCCCCGTGTCAGGAGTGGCTGGGCCCCTGTCACTCACAGAGTTGTCAGCAGTATGTGTATCAGGGTGGGATCGTGCATCAGCTGCTGCAGCCTGTTGATCCCTGCAGACCGAGCACAGCCCAGCCCTGACAAATACATAAATAAAATCACTTTCCAAAAATTCAGAACGGCGCTATATCGGGAATTTGGATATTTCAAATTGCCAGGAAATACAGTAATTCAAATTCTGTAAGCTATTCTCATTGGTTGGCAGAAACCATCCAATCAGAATAGGAGCGACAGTGAACCATTAAAACCTATGGAGAAGTTTGGACCAATCAAAATCAAAGGCGGGACAGTTCAAAATACAGTAAAAATACAGAAAACAGCTGATTGGTTGAGCTAGCGGGGGCTTGGCTATCTCAGCCAATCAGAATAGGAGCGACAGAGACCCATTATAACCTATGGAGAAGTTTTGACCAATCAAAATCAAAGGCGGGACAGTTCAAAATACAGTAAAAATGCTGAAAAGAGCTGATTGGTTGAACTAGCGGGGGCTTGACTATCCCAGCCAAGCGGAGCGCGAGCTACTTCTTCTATTGTAGTCTATGGAGAGATCGCGGCAATGAATTCTCGGCTCTCAGCGCCGTGCGGCATGGAGTATGATTAAAAAAAATCATTTTTATTAGGTGTAAAATTTTCTCTGAAAAAGAGCTGAAACCTTCTATAAACATAAATCAATTAAATCCCGAACAACGCGTTTGTCGCTGAGACCCGGCACTACATAAGGTTTTGCAATATAGAGAATTGCCGGGAAATAACAGTAATTCAAATTGTTTAAGCTCTTCTGATTGGCATAAACCCAAACCAATCAAAACAGGACGACAGTGGCCATTCTAACCTATGGAGGGAGTATTGACCAATCAGAATAGGAGCGACAGGGACCCATTCTAACCTATGGAGAAATCTTGACCAATCATATTCAAAGGCGGGACAGTTCAAAATACAGTAAAAAGGCAGAAAAGAGCTAATTGGTTGAGCTAGCGGGGGGCTCTCCACTTAGCCAATCAGAGCCGAGCTAACTTTCTCATAGAGTTCTATGGGAAAAGAAATGCAGAGCGAGCTCTGTTTGTGATTGGCTAATTTAAAAGAGGCGCGGTTATTTGGACCAATGGTAGAGCGATGGCCAAGGATCAATAGTATCCTATTATGATTGCTCTTTTCTATATTCTTCTATATTGCTGTGTGTACCTAGTTGATTAGTGTTTTCTCATCATTCAGCATCACTATTTATGCGTTCCTGTATAGGGCGCAGGCGCAGTAACAATTTTAGACGACCGTAATTTCCAACCTTTTTATTTAGCTATATTTAACAATTTGGCTATTATATCTCATTGTAGGGGCTACTAATGTTTATAAGTAATATTTTAGAGCGAATGCGGCTCCATCGGGGGTTTTGTCTATTATCCATTATAAATCACTTACATGTATATTGCGTTCCACCGAGGGGCGCATGCGCAGTAACAACTTAGGAGACGATACGTACCCGGAAGCAAGTTTATCCTTTTTTGTGTTTCACTGCGCGCATCGCAGTAGCTTTTTTCCCCCGGACGCCGCGAACATGTGTTTGTTACAGGATGCATCTAGAATACTGGGGTGAGTTTTTTGGGTCGTTTAAACACACTGGGTGGGATTTGGGGGTATAAAGTGGGAGCAACGTATGTCTTTAGTTGCTGCCTTCTTATCTGAGCACCGAACGGGTTATCATTTTGGGTGTACCTTTCTATCTTTTATCATACTGGTCTCCCAGGTTTATCTGCATCTTTTCAAACAGCCTTATGTCCCCTGATGAACCCTTGTATATGAAGAAAGGGGGAAACGCGTCGGGCTTATTGGCTTTTTTGTTATTTTGAATGTATATGTTTTATCATGGATTTTCTGCATATATTTTTCTTAGTGGGAGATATTTTCTTAGGGAATAGTTAAATGCGGACCGCCCTTTTTGGGGGGATGTCCCCGCAATTTAGGCAGTTCTATCTAGGGCAAGTATAGGTTTTCTCCCTACAGGCACTGCATCTTATATTTGGCGCCTGTAATCCCTGCCTGGACTGCAGTCAAGTAATCAAAACTGTGAGTCCAAATGTTTCTTCCCTAGATTTTGTGTGGATTCAATTTGTTTTGGGGGTTATCTTAATGTATATCTATTAAATGTTATGTTTTATTGGGTTTTTTCTTGCAGTGATATTTGTTTACACCTGGTAAATATTATTCAATTTTTGCAGTGACTTATTCAATAGTATGGGTGTAACGAAAATAAAGAAATAAACATGATTATATTGAATTAATTTTTTTTTTTCGTAACCCCAATATTATTGTTCATTTTTTATACACATCGGGAACACACTTCTGTAGTCTTATCATTTGATTTCGCCCATGTATAGTTTTATTCCAGATTGCATTAGAAAACCCATAAGAGCGTCGCTCGCTCTCCCATTGGACCAGAATTAATCAGGTCTGCCTCTCGGATCTGCCGAGCGCTGCAATGCGGCGCACTTTGCCGACTTGCGATCGTACATGCCTCGGAGTTTTCGAGCGCGCCGCGTCCCGCCCCGGAACGCCCACACCGCGCCCATTGCACACCCCTTCATGCGGAGCACAGCTGAAAGTGGCGAGCGCTGCGCCTAACACCGCATCCCTGCGTCCGTCAGGGGATTCGGGCCGGGGAGACGCAGGTTACGCCAGAAAACAGGCGGAAAGCCCGTTCATACATGTCGCCCTTAGTATTTCAGTAGAATTTTTTTATTCACATTAAAATACAAATTAAACAGATCTGATAAAATACATATTATACTTAATAGAACCCATATAGAAAGTATATACATAGAAATATCACAAAGTGATCCACAGAAGGTGCTCAAAGCTGACCACGTAAACAAAAATAATGAAATCACAAGTACATAGGACACTTAAACCTGTGGAGGCTGGCAGTTCTCCTAGTCTTTAAATACTGAATCTATATGTACAGTAGGCAGTGACATTTCTGTTATGTACCATTTTTTATGTCATTCATATGCTATGTCTTATTCATGATGATCTATGTGTATATGTTTGCTTGCTTTTTAATTAAAAATTGTCTGATTAAAAAAAAGATGTGGGACTTCTGGTTCCGGCGCGTGCATGGCCGGCAGCAGAGACTAGGAGCTCCCGCACCGCTCCGTCTCTAACGGGCAGACCCGCGACATACCAGCTTTAAAAAACGGCACTTGTTAGTGCCATCAGCGCAGTGAACAACCCGGTGCCGCCAGGTGCGGCGAAATCGGATCGGGGAGACCTTGTGCAGTGCTATAGCACACAGCAGACAGAGCCTGGACGCACCAAGATGGCGCCTGATCCACCGCGCGCCATGAGAAGCGGGTGCGGCAATATGAATGCAACAGCAGCAGCCTTAGATCTGGAGGAGGAGGAGGAACACAGTCCCCCAGCAGAGATGGAGGTACAGGGAGGTGACCAAAATGGCCAACAAGCGCACAGAGACCCCCAGGCTAGTCCACCTGCAGCACAACAGCCACACCAAGCAAGACAGGCTGCACAGGAGGGGGGGAGGAATGCCAGAGGAGATGCTGCCAGGACTCAATATCTCCTGCAAGACCATGGCCATAACAGTGGCAAAGCTTCTGGCCCCAGACATTTTAGCATCATTTGAGGCCACAATAGCATCATCTATTAAAGCAGGGGCCCACCTCCGCATATCGGGCCCTACACTCTGAGGTGTCAAAAACAACTAATCAAATCTGTGTGCTAAAAGGGGAGAGGAGCGGAAATGGAAGATGAAGTTTTTGGGAAGCAAAACCCATGATGGAAAAGCTAATCAAACGGAGTTTTAACAAGAGAAAATGGAGGACTTAGATAACCGTCCCAGAAGAAATAACCCTTTAAGAGTTATAGGTCTTAGTGATCAGTCCTCCCAGACTTCTTCATGACATATGTGCTAAAGAAATGCCGCTGGCTCTGGGAATGGATCGACCTTTGAGAGTGGAGCGAGCGCACCGGTTTGGGCCCCCCAACAACCATCAAGACGGCCAAAAGCTGGCCCAAGCCGGGTCATAGTTTAGTCCTGGACTATTAATGAAAAATCCTTGTTGCTACAGGCATACCGGAGCCCACAAACCCCCACTGACTCTTAATGGAGACAGATTTGCTTTTATTTGTGGTTTTACTCCATGGAAGAAATCCAGAAAACGGAGGCAGTTCTCCAACGTATGCACTGCATTAGTTAAACAACCAAATCCGATTCAACCGCAGAAACCCAGAAATTTTTA
Source organism: Phyllomedusa bahiana (assembly GCA_025379985.1). Lineage (NCBI taxonomy): Eukaryota > Metazoa > Chordata > Amphibia > Anura > Hylidae > Phyllomedusa > Phyllomedusa bahiana. The sequence continues at coordinate 203,855 of JAODAL010000684.1, forward strand.
AAAAGATTTTTCCTGAACAAGGTCCACCACTGGTGTATCGATCGGGGGGGGGGGAGGGGAAAAGCAGAAGACTACCTAGAGGGAACTTCCAACAAATGGAGGCCATGGTGACCATCCGGAGGACGAGAGGAAAGAAAGGGAAAGACGGAGCCAGCGGCAAGCCAGCAGGATCAAGCCTAGCCAGGAGCAGAAGAGAAATGTCCCAAGATATAAGGACTTCCGAACCCCGAGAAAAAGATGACTCTATCTAAGGTTTTTGGGTTAGCCAACAGGATGATGGGAGCTAGGAAGACCCAAGGGCTGGGTTAAAGGGAGTCAATGGTTATGCATCATTTAACATGGTAAGAGCTTTCTTAAATGCTGTTTGTTTAAAAGGGGAGGGTTGTTCCATCGGTGTTAACCTCGGAATTGTTACCTATATCAGGTTCAGTCTGTTTTGGAATTTCTGCAAAGGAGATGGGTGAGAGTAGGAGAGGTCAGAATTTGCTATTTTAGTTTTAAATTGTAGAAGGAGATAACTTTCGCCTTTAAAGAATGCACGAAAAAAGAGAAGTCCACAATTGCAAGAAAGGAATGTGGAGGTGTAGGAATGTTGGAAAAATTGTTAATGGGGGTGGGGTGGGTTTGTTTTGGGGGGGGAGGGATTGGGGGGGGCTGCTATTGGATTTGTGTAAACCCGACTGCAACTTTTTGACCTAAGGCTAGTATGCGGATAATTACATGGAATATAAAGGGAATACGTTCCCCCCATAAGCGAACAATGGTGCTAAGATATCTCAAGAAACAGAAAGCGGATATAGTTATGCTTCAGGAATCACATCTTACTGAGAATTAACTTCCATCGTCTCAAAAAGATGTGGGTGGGAGAAGTGAGAGGCTCACCTGCAGTGCGGTAAAGCGGGGTGATTCTTCTGTTTAGCAAAAGTACCCCCTGTAATATATTACAACAGGAAACAGATGATGAGGGAAGAGTTATCAAAGTGCAGTTAGAGACACCAGCGGGAAATCTCACCCTGATTAATGTGTACGCCCCTAATAAGAAAGATAAAGACTTCTTTAACAACATCAAATCCTTCACTCCACCAGAAGGGAATAATAATGTGTTGCTGGGAGGAGACTTCAATAATTTATGAGCGAATAGAAGACAGAAAGCGGAGGGGTTTTGGAGTAGTATGAATCCATCCAGGAAAAAAATTATTGAGAGAATTATGGGGATACGGCTGTCTCACTGACATTTGGAGGGAGTCAAACCCCGGAGAACATTCAAACCCATTACTCACATGCACACCTCTCTTGGTCGAGAATGGATTATTTCTTGGCAAACGCATCCCTATTGGGAAGAATTGAATCGGCAGAAATCCGTGACTTGATCATTTCTGACCATTCTCCAGTGATTCTCACCTTGAGAGACCTTTTTCCCAAAGGATCAGATATTCTATGGCGATTCCCCAGCTCCCTTCAGGCCGCTACACACTTCAGGGAACTTCTACGGAGATGGTGGGAGGAATATGAAAGGAATAATGAGGCCCATAAAGTGACACTGGGGTTGTTTTGGGATGCTAGCAAGGCGGTTCTAAGAGGGCGAATTATGTCATACATGACAGCAAAGAAAAAAGCAATGACAGCCAAAATTTAACTCGGCTACTCTAATGCTGAAAAATGCATACACCCAGTTTCTACTAGATTCATCGACAGCCAACAGGGATAGATGGAAGATAGTCAAGCTATACCAGAAAAGGCTAGAGACCTTATATGGGGACAGATTGAAAGCCTCCCTATTCAAGTTCGGTAACAAGTCGAAGAAGTTTCTGGCTAACCTGGTTAGAATAAGCAGGTATCCTCCGTATGAAAGACAAACAGAACAGAATAGAAACAGACCCCAAAAAAATCAATGACATATTAAAAGAGTACTACAGTACTTTATACTCACAAGCCCATTATGACATAGCCAAGGGGGAAGAAGTCGTCAGAAAGGTACAGAGATCATGGAAACAAAAAAAAATGCTCCCATCAGAGTCATACATTAGATTAATATATAAAAAAGGGAAGGACCCCTTGATTCCAGAATCGTATCGACCAATCTCACTAATTAATCAAGACATCAAGATAATTTCAAAAGTGATTGCAAATAGATTATCGAACATAATGCCTAAGCTAATAGGTCCCCACCAACTGGGCTTTATAAAGGGCAGGTCGGCGGCCAAAAATATTAGAACAGTAATGGCTGCTCTGGATATAATAGAAAGACAATATCAAGGAGGGGCTTCTCCTGCACTCTTGGGAATAGATGCGGAGAAAGCCTTCGATAATGTACAGTGGAAGTGGTTGAATGCAGTTCTGGATAAAATGGGGTTCACAGGAAATTTCAGAAATTATTTGGTGGCAATGTATAGAACCCCTCAAGCCAGAGTTTATACCCCAGGCTTCATATTTCTCTCCATCACATTACAAAAGGGTACGAGACAGGGCTGCCCCCTATCGCCCATGCTGTTCAATATTGCCCTGGAGCCATTGGCGGTCTTTCTCTTGAATAGCAGTCTTTATCAAGGAATCAAGGTAGGGTCGACGGAAATCAAAATCACATGTTTTGCTGACGATATGCTCATCTTTTTGAACAACGCAATGGAACAAACTGGAAAAGTGATGGAGGTGTTAGAAGAGTATGGGAAGTTCTCAGGATTTAAAATAAACAGGGAGAAATGCCAGTTACTACCTCTGGGCACCCACGACAGATTGAAGCAGAGAGTGAAGGGGATAGAAGTCGCAAATCACATAACTTACTTGGGAGTGAAGATAGGGACCAGGGGAGCCTTGATTTATCAGCTGAACTATCCCACCTTGATAGCAAAAATCAAAACAGAATTGAGCAGATGGCAAGATTTACCCCTGTCGATTATGGGAAGAGTGCAGCTTATAAAGATGGTGAGTTTTGCCAGATTACTCTACCCCTTACAAAATATATCTTTACTGCTTAGGCATACAGACGTGAAAGAACTACAAAATGCTTTTACCAAATTTGTATGGAAAGGGAGGCGACCACGCATTAGCTACAAAAAACTAACGATGGGGAAAATTCAGGGAGGAGCGCAAATTCCCAATATTAGGCTGTATAATTTGGCCACCATGTGGAGACATGTAAAGGATTGGCTGGAAGGGACCAGTTTTTTCTCCAACACAGGAATGGAGTCTCAATTGGCAGCCCCGGAAAACATGGTCTCAAAGCTTCACACTCCGTTGAAATTACAGCCTACAAATATAAAGCAGAGTATGGTTCTGAGAGACACATTGGCTACTTGGCGCCACGTCAGGAAGCTGTATCACAGACCAATGTATATTTCGCATTTCTTACCTCTATGGGACACACCGTCTTTTAAACCTGGAAGAGAAAATACATTTTTTGCGGTCTGGAGACAGAAAGGGATCATGAAACTGGGTGACATATTGTCATCTCCGGAGGGCACCTTACTTAAGTGGGGGGAGTTAAAGGAAAAATTCCAACTAGGCCAAAATCAAATTTTCCAGTTCAAGCAGATTGAGAGCTTTTGCAGGGCCAACGTGTCTACTCCACAATCACTTGGCGAAACATTAGAATTCTCAGAACTCTGTAAAGCAGGTCCAAGCAAGGGGCTTTTATCTAGAAACTACCTATGTCTGTGTAGGAGGGACACAGAATCCTTGGAAACCACTCTTTTCAAGGGCTGGGAGGCACAAATTCAGGATGCAGATCTAACAAACAAGATTCTGAGAGGAATAGCGCAGGTTAGGAAGGCAATCCTCAATGAACAATGGAGAGAAGTATTGTTTTGATTAGCACATAACTTCATTTATGCTTTCAACATCACTCGAAACCCGGAGAATACAGAATTTTTGGGGGCTTGTCCAAAGTGCAACCTGGAAAAGGCGAATGCGTACCACTGTATGTGGACCTGCCCAAGAGTGGTTAGCTTCTGGGGCTTGATTAAGGAATTTTTGAAAGTAACCTGGAATTGCGCTTTGGAACTAAACCCACAGGGTTTTCTATTCCACTATGCTGTCAAGGAAGCAGACAGAGAAGGAATGGAGGACAGGATCGTAACTACGAAAGGGGTCCATGTAGATTTATTAGCGGCTAAAAAGTGTCTGCTCAGACACTGGTTAGATAAAGAGATCCATACTTTAGAGGAAGTTCGAGACAGCTTAAAACAAGCACTTTATATGGAAAAATTGGAGGTGGAGAGGAATGTGGATAAAGAAGCGAAGGGTTTCCTCCAAAAATGTAGACAGTTCATATCGAAACACTGCACTGATAAGGAAATTAAATCTTTATTAGAGCCATTTAAATACTCAGAGTACTACTTAATGGAACAACTGAAAGGTAATTTAGGAAATTTGGAAATAGGGAGCTAGTCTAGTCAAGCAGCCACCACACAGGGGAGGGGAGTTCAGTTAGGTTGAGTTATGGGACAGGACAGTTGGTCTAAAGGGCAGGGGAGAAAGATGGGAAAAATATACTGAGGAACTGGACAATATGTAATTTCATAGAACATGTTCAATGTGAGAGAGCATCACTTTAGTTAAATATGTTGTGAAATAACTGTACATTGAACTTATACAGGACTGTAATTTCGATTCGGATTGTGTATTGTAACCGCTGTCTGTACTGCTCAATAAAACTTGTTATAAAAAAAAAAAAAAAAAAAGATTTGAAGGCACCAAGGGATACAGGACATAAAAAATATAACCCAGTGCATGTTTCCCCCGGTGCATCGTGCGGTATTGAAGCATTTGGTAAAACGTGTTGAAGTGTAAATATTATGATAGATATTTTATCATTTGTGATTATTTAAATTTTAATGGGATTTAATACAAATTACATATTTTTAACAGATATGTTGTGTGTTTTTGTAAGTGAATGTTATTTAAATACCTATTTATTTTACAGCCGGTTATTTATGGATATTTTTGCATCCCACAATTCATTTTGTAGAAAAGCTTACATTTTGTAAAGCAATTCACAGAGTTTTGGCATTGGTAATGTCTTTGTTTCACAGTTTGAAAGACATTGCAGAGCTTCAACAATTTTTTCAAGACTGGAAATAAAGTTTGCCAAAGATTTGCTTCTTTCCATCCAACATGTTTGACACATGTTCTTCAGATGAGCAGCAACCCTAACAAGGACATACATTTGAAGCTTTCAGAAAATTAAACAATCTATTTTATAAGGACAAAAGGTTTGCATATAGCTAGAAGAGAACTACTCTAACAAGTTTAAGACATGATTAAATCAATGACCTCTCAAAGCATTAGCTGCCTGGCACTGCGCCCTGGCAGGCCTGGTACCATTACAGACACACCATCTGTAAATAAGCTTATATAGTTTTTAAGATCTCAAATAAAAAATATTTTATATGTTAAAGAAACACGTAAAATTGTGTATATCTGCAAAAGCTATATAATCTTCATGTCTTATTTTCATAGATATATGCAAAACGTAAAGGAATCTGAAAATTGCTAGAAATGTCCGTAGTGTCATAAAAATATTGCAGTATTATTTTGCTTTTTTGACATGTGCAATGACCACATTGGTAGTCTAATGCGCACAACACACAATAATTTAATTTGGTTTATCTTTATGTAGCATTGACGCAAGAGGTTTCCAATTGCTTTCCAAGAGTGCTATCCCCACTTTAAACTCTGTATCTCAGTAATGCACTAAAATATTCCTTATAAAACAGTGGTTCGGTTTCTGGCCCAAATTTTAAGTTCCCCTCCGCTCTATATCTTCAGTGGGGAATATTCTGTTTGCCAAGGATAAATATAAACTCAACATCAATCTCTCCATGTTCTCTTGAACTTTTTTTTTTTTGAATCATTGTATTCTGTTCATAATGTTCTGCTCGGGTTCATAGATTTTTTTCTGAAAGGATAAAAAAAAACGTTTTTGAATTGTATCATGATTTTTTTGGGGGGGAGTTCATGTGTAATAAGGTTACTTTTTCCTAATAATTTTCAATAACTAGTAAAAATGGTTTGACTACAAGTTCTTGTATAAAAAAGACCCTTTTTTGAAATGTGACCGTACTCGCCAAGATAAGAAACTAGTTAAAGAGAAAGTTTTAAATATCATCTCTTCACTTTTCCTTTCCTCTGATGGATTAAAAATGTCAAGTGAAAGGGAAGGTAAAAAGGTCTTTCAAGAAGTTAATATTTTTTGTATCATCTAATTATAACTGTGCCCATTGACTTCTATCAGACGCTCTCTTTCCTGACACAACTTCAGTGTTTCGGTTCAATGTGATTGTATCACTGTTTTAAAAATATGAAATTTAATTCTTTTGATAACACTTTTTCCGCCATTAAATAAATACTGTAGGATATTGCACCTCCATGAAAGAGCCCCAACATGCGACTTCAGAGAAGAAATAGACAGGATCCAGTGGAGTTGCTAGGATCTTCAAAGGTCAGTGGCACTAGCTCAAATGCATATGCCCACCCTCACCTTTCTTCCAAGAAAAAAAATATATTGAATACAAAAACAACTGTTTAACAACACAACATACTTAGATACCTTATAATGGATATTATGACTATCACAAATTTTTTGCAGAGTTGTATGCCTAAGTGTTTTTGGATTTTTGCATATCCAGCTCATCCTCAACCATTACTACCTCAACACAAGATTAACTATTTGTAATGAATCCACAACTTCTATAGTATCCCTTAGATGCGGTGATATCCACATCACTCCCTCCATCTCTCAGTTAAACATTCGGTTGACCTAAAAAAGGTAACCCTATGAAAGTAATTGGGGGTATTTTCATAGATGTAGTTGTCATAGTAGTTGGTATAGTGGCCTCCATATTAGAAGTATTTTGTGATGCTTGTGATATAATGCAACCACCACCAGTTTTTGTACTTTCGGCAATGGTTGCAGGGTGTTTGTTCTCTAATGTTTCTCACCTTAAATGCCATTGTCTGATGAAACAGAAAATGTGACACAATGGAGGGTAAATTCCTGTATTGTCATGAAAATTAAAATCTATCCTGCTTCAGTCCGGCTGGACTTCGCTCCGGAAAACCCCCAGGTCGCTATTCCTGACAGTCGGAGTGCAAGACGTAGGACACCGGAAACCAGCAGAGGTAAAAGTTCACAGCACGTGTAGACATAGACGGGTAGCAGGTCCCAGGCAGGTAACCGCAGCAAAAATAGATAGGTGAAGCGGCAGGAAAAGCAGTAACGCACAGGCAACACAGAGTTAACGCAGATAATACTGGAATAGCAGCAGCTACAAAAGTTCTATGAAGGGCATCAACGAACTGACCAGGAACAGAGGCAGGAAGTTCCATAAGTAAGAGGAGGACACAGGTAATTGGCCAGATAATTAACAGACTGTCCCTTTAAATATTCATGCACTGCTGCGTGTGTGCACAGAGGAAGTGTGGAAGGACGCGTGTGAGCAGGAGCTAGGACAGATGAGTTGCAACTGCCAGCGGATGCCGCTAACGGCACAACAGCAAGGACAGGAGCTGAGACAGGTGAGTTTACCGCAGAGGAACGTACAGCAGGTGCACTGCCCACCAGGACAGCCCCCAGAGGGGGCCGCAGCGGGCACAGCAGCAGGGACACTGGCATATCCGTAGCCTGAGATAGGGGCTACAGCATGCACCGTGATAGTCCCTCCCACTCAAGCCCTCCCCTCCGGGCTATCTGGGTACCCCAAAAACAACCACCACCTCCTCGGTATCCCAAGAACTGTCTTAAAAGGAGATGTCTTGACAGATCTGAGAGACTGTCTGGACTTCCGGGAATACACTGTTGGAATAACAGGAGCCACAGCCAAAGAAATAGGTAGGCTGGATTGCACCAGACAGACAGGCTTGGGGCAGCATGAACGGCATTGATTTCCCCATTGGATAACTTCACCCGGTTTCCCAATCCAACGACAGAGCATGCAGTTGGAAAACCAAGCAGACTTGAAGCAGATGAACTAGGCAGGACATAGAATGAAATTTCCTCTTTGTGAGAACTTCCAACTAGAAGAGACAGAGGTTTGGTATGAAACTGGACAGGTTCCTTCAGAATCTCCCTGTTTATGGAGGAAAAATGCAAGGGTTTCTCCAGGCGGGAGACAGGCAGGCAGAACTTCTGCAGCAGAGATGGATGAATGAAGTTCTCAGAAGAACCAGAGTGCAGAAGAGCAGGAACTTGGAACATAGAACCAGAAGAAACACTGAGAGTGACCGGTGTGGTCAGATAAGAAGCAGAAGCATCTCACCCACAAAACCTTGGAAATTAGGTTTCCGGAGCATAGTCGGACGAATTAGGCAGTTTTTTAGATAGTGCTTGGTACTGCCACAGTAAAGACACAGGTTCAGATTGCGTTGACAAGTTCATTCCTCAGATGAACATGATCCATCTGCATAGATTCATCTAGAAGAGAAACGAGTGCCAGGTGAGGGAAACTTGGGGATGCAGGTACAAGGCTCGGAAGGTTGTGAACCTGAGAGAACATTGGCAGAAGCTTTAGCTCTCTCTGCAAAACGGATTTCAGTCCAGGTGGCTAGAGTGATAAGGTCACCCAGGGCAGTTGGTAGGTCACGACCTGCCAGCTCTTCCTTAATATGCCCATCAAGGCCTACAGAAGGCTGCAACCAAGGCCTCGCTGTGCCAAGCGAGCTCTGAGGCCAAAGTGCGAAACAGGATTGCATATTGACCCATCGGCGAGATACCTTGTTTGAACCAGAGGAGAGACGATGTAGCAGAGGTGTTGTGCCTAGGTTGCTTAAAGATCTTGTGGAAAGCGCACCAAAATCCTTGTAGGTCACCTGTCAGCGGGTTCCCTCTCTCCCAGTGGGGGGAGAGGCCCAGGCATGATAAATGCCACCTTGGCACGATCAGACAGTAACTGGTGAGCCAGGACTTCGAAGTGTATGGCACACTGGTTGATAAACCTGCAACAAGAGTGAGGATCCCTGTAAAAACGGGATGTCAGAGGCAAATGCAGGCTGGGACTGGTCATGGCAATGGGAGGTGGAGCTACTACAGGTAGTAGAACAGGTGAAGGTGCCAGTGCAGACACAGCATCATTCAGACAAGCGGTAATAGTCTATAGTTCCTGGAAGAGTTGCTCCATATGGATGCCATGACAGTTAACTACGACTGGTCAGTTTGTACTATAATGACCAGTAGTATCAGTATGCACTGACACAGTGGGCGCTGAGTATGTGGATCCTCCATGATCACCGGGAGTGTAGATGGTAAAGTAGGAATCACGCCATGGGGTGGAGTCTGAGAGGTCCCGGTCTTCACCAAAGCCCGCTGCAAGGCCAGGTGAACTTATTTGCAGGGAACCCCCAGGTCGCTACACCTGACTTGGCCACTCCCGGTGACAACCGAAGTGCAGAACGTAGGACACCGTAAACCAACAGAGGTGACGGGTCACAGCAGGTGTAGATGGGTAGCAGGACCCAGGCAGGTAACTGGCAGGTAAAGCGGAAGGTAACAGCAGCAGAAATAGCAGATAGGTGCAGTGGCAGGAACAGCAGTAACACACAGGTAATGCAGGTAATATTGGAATAGCAACAGCTTCACAGAAGACAGGGTTCAGGTTCTATGAAGGACATCAACAAACTGACCAGGAACAAAGGCAGGAAGTTCCTTAAGTAACTGGAGGACACAGGTAATTAATGCACTGTCCCTGTGCACAGAGGAAGCCAGGGAGGATGGGTGTGAGCAGGAGTGAGGACAGGTGAGTTGTAAATGCCTTTTCAAAAATACTTGAGGCAACAAATTTATGCTTAAAATTTTAAACTTACTTTACTTAATTTACTTCTTACAAAATATAAAACACATAATAGCCTGTTAGGCTTACCACACATTTTTCATCCTATGAAGGGTAGCAGAACAATGCTCATTCCATTTGTGGAAGAATTCAAAGTCCCATGTAGGTACGTTTGTAGAGGAGAAGAGCCGTTGCACAAAATTTTTTTGCCTCAAGTATTTTTGAAAAGTATCTATGTGGCAGGAATTGGCGATTCCTGAACTGGCAACTTCGAACAAACACAGACAATAAGGGATTACAAGCACTCTTATATGAAAGAGTTGTAAATGCCAGCAGAAGCTGCAACCGGCACAGCAGCAGGGACAGGAGCCGGGGCAGGTGCGTATACCGCAGGGGACCGGACAGCAGGTACATTGCCGCCACGACTTCTGCAGGGGGGTCGCAGTGGGCACAGCAGCAAGGACACTGACAAGTCCACGGCCCCAGACAGGGTCAATGGTGTGCACCGTGACAGCCGCCTTGCCCAAGAGATGGCCAGACCCAAAAACCTCATGGTCTGGTAAAGAGTCATTAGGTGCCTCTGAGAGAGGCACTCTTCATGAACCTCCATGTGGGGAAGAGAATTTTCAGGCCTGAAAGACTGCACAGTCAATATAGATATGATAAGGGTATCGAAGATGCCAGGCCCAAAAGGCTATGGGCTGCATGGGGTGGAGCAACTTCTGCTCAAGAAAGTGGAGCCAGAGGAGTCATGGGAGGAGGAAGAGGTCCCAGTTGAGGTACCAGTCCCAACCCTAGGCCGGGGTAGGGCATGACCTCCATCCACAGAGCTAACAATTTCTGTAAGGCCATGTTCACACGGCTTAAAATGGGCCGTATTTCGGTCCGTAATTACACGCCAAAGTGCGCAAATTACGGGCTGAAAACGGCCCATTCATTACGGTAATCCACAGTTCTCATAGAGAACTATGGATTACGTCTCCTCTCCCTGCTCGGCGAATACGCCGAGGAGGAGATAATTGACGTCATTTTCTAGCGGCGTATACGCGCCGCTAGCAATGATTGTCTATGGGCCAGCGAGGTGCCGGCCCCCCGATCCCGCCCCGCCCTCAGCCACACGGCGTAACTGCGGGGCGTAATTACGTCCCGCAGTTAACCTGCGTGAACATAGCCTTAAGGTCTAAGGCTATGTTCACACGGCTTAATTGCGGGACGTAATTACGCCCCGCAATTACGCCGTGTGGATGGGGGCGGGGCGGGAGAGGGGAGTGAGCGGGGGGCCGGCACTTCGCCGGCCCATTGACTTGTATTACCAGCGGCGCGTATACGCCGCTAATAATTTACATGTCACTTATCTCCCCGCCCGGCGGATTCGCCGTGCAGGAAGAGGAGACGTAATCCATAGTTCTCTATGAGAACTGTGGATTACCGTAATGAATGGGCACTTCGGCGCGGAATTACGGACCGAAATACGGCCCATTTTAAGCCGTGTGAACATGGCCTAACAGTCTGGTGACGATGATGTGCAGTCAGGTGACGTTGATGGGTGCTTTTGTGCCATGCACCCTCCCCAGTGTGTGCTGCATTAGGATGATCGGCAACAACTCGGGTTTGAGCAGAGTCAGCATCAAGCGCAAGGACACGCTTATATCCACGAGAACCATGCATTCCATATGAGGGTTGAGGAGCAGCGGCAGTAGGAGAGCTGCCAGTAAGCTGCACTTCAGTTGTTGGCACCACTGGGTCAAAACAAGAACAGTAAGGTGTGGTGGCGTGCCCGGAGGTTGTGGAACTAGTTCCACTGAGAAGTTTATGTTTACATGTTGTGGGGTCAAGGACAATCAATGCTGAAAACCTTACCCCAGGTTTGCCTAACATTTTGAAAAGTTATTGATGTGTGTGAAAAATGTGAACACAAATATACGTGAATATGTTTGTGGGGCAAATGGTGTATCTGATTGTTGGCGGAAGCCAGGGATGGCTTTAAAGGGGTTTTGCTGCGATCTCATTTCATACCTCCTGCATCCTGCATGATTTGTTTGAATTGCAGATCATGTGACCCAGCAGGATGACATCACCAGGCCCTTCATCTCTGTAGTCAAAGAAAGGTCTGTTTATATATTGACTTGCAAGCAGATACTCTGTAGCTCAGAGGTAATGTTTTTGCTTTACAGCACAAGGGTCATTGGTTCAAATCCCTGCAGAAACTTAACCTGTGGATTTTTTTGTCTCTTTATCAATGCACAGACCTGATTGAGGTTTCTTTTTTATTTATTTGCACTATTTGACTTATTACTAACTAGTCCAAAGGACAGGAGTAGAGTGACAGCACCTGGGGTTTGAACACTCAGTAGCTGCCTGAGAAGAGAGGTGATGTCTGAGCATGTGCAACCAGGACTGAGGAGCTCTCAGCCCTGGTCGTATCTCCTGGAGATGAGCTGTAAACAATGGATAACTAAAGGAGCAGCTAAATCAAAAACAGTGCAGAATTTTTAATAATGATGAATGGTGAAAATGTTTATTTTTTCATTTTCAAACTTCCCACGTCCATTTTACTTTGTGGCAAAACCCCTTTAAGTTGGGGGAAATGTAGTAGGGTTTAACTGTGTATTTGAGTTTGCGTAGGTTGAAGATAGCATGTTGCTATGAGTTACAACTATGTGACTTGCTCAGTCACTGGAAGAAGAGCTCTAACAGTCTAGCAGTCAGGAAGGGAAAGTTAGGGTTGCAAGGAAAATAGTACAATGAAGGCTAGGCAGCCAAAGAGCTAAAGGTGAGGGGTTAATACACACTGTGAGGAGAGTAAGCCTATCAGCTCAGAGGGAGAAGTGATACAGCAGTGATGTGAGAGTGAGGGGTATAGTGGACCTCTGGTCCAGGCCCAGCGTGTGTCTGGGCATGTAAATAATGGTGCAGAGAAAAGAGAAAGGGAGGTCAGGATAGAGACCCCACTTACAGCCAGTAGAAAGAGAAGCCAGTGAGAACCTCTGGAGGTACAAAGAAGACCTTGGAGAGAGTAGGCCTGGGTAGTGAACAAGAGATCTCTAGAAAGGACACATGGGCTCAGCCGCACTCCTAGAGGAAGACTTTAGAGGCTACTATGGAGGTTGTGAGACACAGTGAGGTGGACTGAGAGTGAGCCCCTCATGAAAAGTGTGCATGTACTGAAGAATTGTACCATTGCCTTGTGTCATGGCCTTAAAGATCGTAATCTGTACAAGTTTCCAGTGCCGTGAGTAAAAGCCTGATCTACCCTGAAGAAGTTGTGTTGTCAAGTTACAGAACAGCGGTGAAGAAAAAGTAAGTCAGCTCACCCAGTATGTATCCACAAGGTCCGCTGGCCAGAGCTCGGTAGAAAAGGAAGCCACTTTCCAATGAAGCAGTAGAAAAACAAGACTACCTGCGCGTCCAAGCAGGGAAAAAGCTTATTAAAACATTCTTTCTTTGTTGAAAAATTTCCATATAAAAGCCATGAACTTCATAGTAAATAGCCAACCTCCATATAGCACTAAAAGGCACATAGCAGTGTCGGTACGCTAACACATGTCCGAAAGAGTATCTTTAGTCGTAGCTGCTGCCCAGGTGTATGAAGCAATCTAATAAAGCAGCTGAAGATATCACATGAGTCCTCTGCTCCATAAACAGGGAGGGAACAAAACCATTTCAAAGCAAACATATACATACAAAATAAATAGAAAATATAATCTGTTTTGGCCCAGGGGTTTTTAATTAGCAGTAGTCTGTATAAGGGTTAATGCCCTGTTTCTTGCAGTCTGCATTCAGGGAGCCCTGGGAAGGTGAGCAGTGTCTACCTTCCCTTTTGTGGTGGTGGTGGTGCTGTGTGGCAGCCATTGCTGCTGTGGTGCTGTGCTGGTGGGCTTGTGCAGTCCAGAGTTGGGGGGCTATGTCAGGCAGCAGTGATGCTGTTGGGCCACTGGGCTGTGCCCCTCATCTGTGTGTTTTTTGCTGCGGTGGTGTCCGCCATGCAGTGTTACCCCCATTTAGCGTAGGGACCCACTTTATAGAGGTCGCCGTGAAGTGGCAAGTGGCCTATAGGTTTTGATCAGAAAGTATACTAAGAACCTCCTGTTCATTTTTTATAAAATGTTTGCTGAGAAGCATTAGATAAATGTATAGTGTGAGGATGTGCGGGTCCCTTCCAAGTTTGTATAATCTGTTTATGGTAATAATTTACATCTTGTTAAATATTCAAGCCATGCGGGACCCTCATTCCTAGTTCAAATATCCATTTAGACTCCCTGTCTAATAATTTTTATACTGATCTGATACTCTCCTGGATTTAAAGACCTTTTCTATTCCCATGAATGTGAAGCCACATACATCATCAACATGTGTCTCCAAAAAATTACGTGATACCGCTGATGATAGCTTCCGGTCTACTAGTATCTGACTGATGAACACCCACTTATTTGAGTTTACAAATTTTGCAATTTATCAGGTATGTTACGGGTGTCCCTGCGACCCCTGTGTCAGGACGCAGGCACACGCGCACCTCTGCAGCGTCCCCAGCTCTGACATCCACTTACCTCGTCACGCTCCTGTTCTCGTCCCGGCGTGGTCCTACAGGCAAATTTAAAGGGACAGCGCACCTGTGATTGGTCTCACCGGGCACTGACCCTATTTTAGCCCTGCCCCTTCCTTAGCACCTTGCTGAATCGATAGTGCCCCGAGCCTATTATGTCTTGTTGCCGTTACTGTGTACCGTACCCTTCTGTCTCCGTCCCTAGACCACGAACCATAGCCGCCTGTCCCGACCTTTCTGCCTGTCCCCGACTACGAGCCTGCCTTACGATTCTGTACCATGCTGTACCAAGGCCGCAGCCACAAGCAAGTCACGTAAGGGGTAGCCACCTGGTAGTAATCCCCCGCAGCAAGTCCATCCCACTTTGCGGCGGGCTCTGGTGAAAATTGGACCTACTTAGACTCTGCTCCCTGCTGTGGCTATTACCATCACTTGTGGTGGTCCAGAAGATCCACTACCACTGACCGTGGTATATTACATATCTGGTATTACAAGTAATATAAAAAAATGACATAGTGGGGATAACTGAGACATGGCTGGACAAGAGCTACGACTGGGCGGTTAACTTACAGGGTTACAGTCTATTTAGAAGGGATCATAAGGACCAGAAGGGGGGAGGTGTCTGTCTCAATGTAAAGTCCTGTCTGAAGCCAACACTGCGGGAAGATATAGGTACAGGTAATGAACATGTAGAATCATCATGGGTAGATATACATGGGGGTAACAGCAATAACATGATACTAATAGGGGTCTGCTATAGGCCCCCAAATATAACAGAACCCATGGAAGATGAGGCGGCTAATCAGAATGAGGTTGTTATTATGGGCGACTTTAACTACCCAGACATAAATTGGGAAACTGAAACCTGTAGCTCTCATAAAGGAAACAGGTTTTTGTCAATAACTAATGATAATTACCTTTGCCAAATGCTGCAGGAACCGACTAGCCCTTCTAGACTTAATATTCACTAATAGACCTGACAGAGTAACAAAGGTTCAGGTTGAGGGGCATCTAGGAAATAGTGACCATAATATAATAAATTTCAATTCAATCCATTCAATTCCATCCTTCAATAGAGTTTTTTGTCAAGGAGCAACAAAAACACAGAATTTTAGGAAGGCTAATTTTATTCTGCTTAGGGAGGCCCTAACTGTATTGACTGGGACAACGTGTTTAAAAATGGCAGAACAAATAATAAATGTGAATGTGATATTTTTAAAAACATCCTAGACGCCCACTGTGAGAGGTACATACCTTATGGTAATAAAATAATTAGAAACAGGAAAAAATCTAATGTGGATCAACAGGGATGTAAAAGAGGCAACAAATAACAAAAAGAAAGTTGTCACGGCGGTCGCGGGCGCCGCTGCCCCCGCGGCCGTTCCCCTGCCTGCTGGGGGTCCGGCGCGGGCATCGCGGTCACCCGCGACCACCCCCATTCCTCCAGTCCCCACGCCGGCTCTCTGACCTGGCCACGCTCCGGTGCACGCCGCTCCTGTCCGTCCCAGCCGCCGTGCGCATGCCCGCCCCCTAGCGCACACGCGCGACGGCTGGTCTAGATTTAAAAGGCCAGTGTCCCGGTAATTGGCCTATTGCCGGGTGCAGGTCCTATATAAAGTAAACGCCCCCAGCACTCGCTGCCAGATTGTTGGTGTGCGTTCAGTGAGTTTGGAGAGTGTTTAGAGTCTGTATTGATTACCCGTGTACCAGTCCGTTCCGCTATGTTTTCTGACCTTGCCTGTTTGCCGCCTGCCCTGACCGTCTACCTGTCTCTGACCACGAACCTCTGCCGCCTGCCCTGACCTTCTGCCTGTCCCCGACTATGGCTTATCTATCATCACTTGCAGTGGTCCCGCGAATCCACCGAACCCTCACAGTACAATCTGGCCATGGATTCCGCCAGGGTACCTCTGCCCGACGTTACGGGACGTTACGACGGCCATCGCCCAGCAGAGCCAGCGTATCAACCAGCTCGCGGCCATGATGCAGAACCTTGCGGCTCGTCTACCTCCGCCTGCGGCTGCTGACGCCTCGCCAGCACCAGTCGCTCCGGCAGCCATGGCGCTACCTGCTCCTGCACCGGGAACTTCTCTGCATCTGCCGCTCCCCTCTCGCTATGATGGGGACCCCAAGAAGTGCAGAGGCTTCATCAGTCAATGCTCCATCCACATCGAGATGTTGGGACATCAATTTCCTACTGAGCGGGCTAAAGTGGCCTTCATTATTAGCTTTTTAAAACGGGCCCGAAGCTCTGGCCTGGGCCACCCCGCTTTGGGACTGAGGAGATCCGCTGATGGCTAATCTGCAAGCCTTCCTCCAGGGGTTTCGTACTGTCTTCGAGGAACCTGGCCGCACCTCCTCCGCTGCTGCAGCTCTGCTTCGTCTCCGTCAGGGTGACTCTACGGTTGGGCAGTACTCGGTGCAGTTCCGCACTTTGGCCTCAGAACTGGACTGGAACAATGAGGCTTTGGTGGCGACCTTCTGGCAAGGCCTCTCGGGACGCGTTAAAGATGAGCTTGCGGGTCGGGATCTGCCATCCTCTCTGGACGAATTGATTCGGCTGGCCACCCGGATCGACATTCGCTTTGCGGAGAGACAACAAGAGCTCCGCCTCCAACGCGAGTCTTCTCGACCACGCCGGCTACCTCACTTAGCTCCTGTCTTCCTACGCCCTCCACTTCCGGCACCAACGGTTCATGTGCACGAACCCATGCAGGTTGAAATGGCTCACTTGACCCAGGACGAACGCTCACAGCGTCGTCTGAGGCAGTTATGTTTCTATTGTGGCGGTTCCGGCCACTTCATTGGGGACTGTCCGGTGCGCCCGGGAAACTCTCGCACCTAGGGCTCGCAGGAGAGGCATCCCTAGGTGTCAGTGCGGCATCTCCCCGTCTGACCATTCCTGTACTTTGTGGAATTTCGCCGGACAGCACCTTTCAGGCCACCGCCTTCCTGGACTCGGGGTCCGTTTGGTAACTTTATTAGCCATGGCGCTGGTGTCCCAGTTCGTTTCCCAGTGACCCCTCTGCAGAAAACCCTTGTTTGTCTCCTCTGTCAGTGGCAAATGCCTCAAGGATGCCATTCGGTTCTGCACTGCGCCCCAACCTTTCAGATAGGCGCGCTACACCAGGAAACTGTGAAACTTCTGTGCTGCCTCGTTCCTCTTCTGAGATCCTTCTGGGCCTTCCCTGGTTACAAGAACATGCTCCGACCCTAGACTGGAACACAGGGGAGAATCTTCGTTGGGGCCCGGCATGTCACTCACGATGCCTTCTGGCACTCCACCCTGCTCTACGGTCTGCCTCTGCAAGGCCTACGAAGTCTCTGCCAGGTCTGCCTGCTCCTTACCAGGACTTTGCCGACGTCTTTTCCGAAAGACAAGCCGAAACTCTGCCCCCTTCAATTGCCCTATTGACCTGCAACCCGGTACTACTCCTCCCCGAGGCAGAGTTTCCCCTCTTTCAGTCCCAGAGACAAAGGTGATGTCTGGTATATTCAAGAAAATCTCCGAAAAGGCTTTTTTACGCAAGTCGTCCTCGCCTGCGGGACCCGGATTCTTCTTTGTCGAAAAGAAAGATGGAACCCTCCGGCCTGTATCGATTTTTTGTGGCCTAAATAAAATAACCAAAAAGAATCGATACCCCCTCCCCTTTGTTTCAAGCTATTTGCCCGCTTTATGTGGCGCAAATTTTTTTTCTAAATTGGATCTTCGCGGTTGCTTACAACCTGATTCGTATCCGGGAAGGAAAGAATGGAAAACAGCCTTTAACACCCGTGATGGCCACTTCGAATATCTCGTCATGCCATTTGGTCTCTGCAACGCTCCGGCTGTGTTCCAAAACTTCGTCAATGAGATCTTCTGCGACCTTCTATACGTCTGTGTCATAGTCTATTTGGACGACATTCTAATCTTTTCTCCAGACCTAGAGACCCCCACCGCCGCCACGTCCCCAGGTGCTCGGGACGTCCCCGAAACCCACCAACTTTATGCCAAGCTGGAGAAGTGCCTGTTCGAGTGCCCCTCCTCCCCTTTCTTAGGGTACATCGTGTCGGATCAAGGTCTTCAGATGGACCCCTCCAAGCTCTCAGGGGTCCTGCAGTGGCCCCGACGGTGGGCCTCCGGGCCACCAGCCTTTTGGGTTTCCCCAATTATTCAGATTTATCCCACAGTTCTCCTCTTGGTGGCTCCACTGCTAGCCCTCACCAAGAAGGGTCCCAAACCCCAAATCAGGGTTTCCCCCGAAGCCCAAGAAGTCTTTAAAGCGTTCTAAAAGCTGCTTTTGCTTCTGCTCCTTTTTCTCTCTCGTCCGGACCCACAGCGCCCGTTTGTCTTAGAGGTCGACGCTTCCTCAGTTGGTGCCGGTGCTGTTCTTCTTCAGAAGTCCTCCTCTGGGAGATTGCGGACGTGTGGATTCTTCTCCCAAGGGGGCTCGTCATCCCATAGAGATCTTCACTGACCACAAGAATCTTCTATATCTCCAAGCTGCTCAGCGATTGAATCCTCGTCAAGCCAGGTGGTCCCTCTTCTTCGCCCGTTTTAACTTCCTCCTACACTTCCCGTTCCGGCCGAAAAAACGTCAGAGCGGACGCTCTCTTAGATCCTCGGACAACGGTGGGTTTTGGAGCCACCCCTACAGCACATTATCCCTCCGGAACGGCTTCTCTCGGCAGCTCCTGTGGACCTTCAACACTTACCTCTGGGAAAGACCTACGTCCGTCCTGCTTTGCGGCCTCGTATTCTTAAATGGGGACATTTCTCTCGTACAGCTGGTCATCCTGGGGTTCACAAATCCTTACAACTGATCTCTCGTTACTATTGGGGGGCCCACTCTCACTAAAGGACGTTAGAGACTTTTTTCTTGGCCTGTACCCCTGTGCCGTAACAAAGTTCCTCGCCTCAACCCGGGGTCTGCTTAAGCCTCCCCCGGTGCCAGAGAAACCCTTTGGGGTCCCATATTGCTATGGATTTTGTTACTGACCTACCGGCCTCATCCGGAAACACGGTCATCTGGGTGGTGGTAGACAGATTTTCTAAAATGGCGCACTTTGTTCCCCTGCCCGGGTTACCCTCGGCACCCCAGCTGGCCCAGCTCTTCCACCACATCTTTCGGTTACACGGGCTTCCTTTGCATATCATCTCTGATAGGGGAGTTTCCCGTTTGTATCTAAATTTTTGGCGGCTCTGTGTGCCCCCCAGTTACGCATTCAGCTGGACTTCTCATCTGCATACCACCCCAAACGAACGGGGCAGGTGGAGAGGGTCAAAACCCAAGTTTTTAGGCACTTATCTATGACATTTTGTGTCTGCCCGTCAGGATAACTGGTCTGACCTCCTCCCCTGGGCGGAATGCTCCTATAATTCCCTAGACTCAGCGTCCGCTCGAGCCGCTCCCTGTTTTCGGGTGTGTGGGTTACATACCCGCCCGCCTCTCCCCCTAGCCGGTGTGTGGCATGGTCCGGCCGTTGATGCCCGAGTACGGGACATCAAGACATACTGGCAAGTCACTCGTCAGACCCTTCTTTGGGCCTCCACTCGCACTAAAGTTCAGGCCGATAGGTACCGGAGACCTCCTCCCGTATTTAAGCCGGGTGATAGGGTTTGGCTATCGGCCAAGTACATCCGCTTCAAGGTGCCCAGCTAAAAAGTTGGGCCCTAAATATTTGGGCCCTTTTGTGGTACTTTGTCAGCTTAACCCGGTCTCTTTTCAAGCTCCGCTTGCCTCCCACTCTGCGTGTCCCGAACGCTTCCATGTCTCGCTCCTCAAGCCTGTGGTGCTGAAATCGCTTCTCCGTGGATCTGTCTCGCCCTTTTCTGTGGCCAACTCTGATAACATTGTGAGGTCAAGGAGGTGCTGGCGCAGAAGACAGTGAGGGGGAAGCGGTTCTTTCTCAGTGACTGGAAGGGGTTCGGGCCAGAGGAGCGTTCGTGGGAAGCTGAGGGCAACCTGTCACCTGAGGGGGAGACCTAAGGGGGGGTGGGTACTGTCACGGCGGTCGCGGGCGCCGCTCCCCCCGTGGCCGTTCCCCTGCCTGCTGGGGGTCTGGCGCGGGCATCGTGGTGACCCGCGGCCACTCCCGTTCCTCCAGTCTCCACGCCGGTTCTCTTACCTGGCCGCTCTCCGGTGCACGCCGCTCCTGTCCGTCCCGGCCGCCATGCGTATGCCCGCCCCTTAGCACGCGCGCGCGACGGCTGGTCTAGATTTAAAGGGCCAGTGTCCCGGTATTTGGCCTATTGCCGGGCGCTGGTCCTATATAAAGTATACGCCCCCAGCACTCGCTGCCAGATTGTTGGTTTGGCGTTCAGTGAGTTTGGAGAGTGTTTTTGAGTCCCTATTGATTACCCGTGTACCAGTCCGTTCCGTACGTTCTTCCTTTGGGTACCTTGCCTGTTTTGCCCCCGCCTGCCCTGACCCGTCTTGCCGATGCCGGAAGATTTGGTAACAGGGAAAAGAACAGTTAGAATCATTTCAGGAGAGTAGTTCAGGGGGGGTAACCGGGGGTACATTGATCTTGCCGGGTCAATGTCTATTGGGGCCCAATTACGAACCCTAAGTGAGGGACTAACCCGGAAGGGGGTGTTGTTTTTAGGGCAGGATTTAAAATAAGATAATAAATTGGAAACAGAAAACCTTTGCCATAAATAAAAAACACCATTTTTTCTATATAAATAGAAAAAATTTAACAAATTTGGCCCTTAAAATGGGTGGCAAGGGGAAGATAGCCCTTTAAACTTAATTTTTTTCAAAATAATTGCCTGACAGGTTTTTAACAATTATGGGTTTTTTGGTGTGAGTGGGCATCTGGAAAAATAGGGACAAAATTTAATAAATTAATTTTCAATTCACACACAAACAAAAAATTTATCCTTCAAAAGAGTTTTTTGCAAGGAGAACAAAATACAAGAATTTAGGGAACTAATTTATTTGCTTGGGAAAGGGCCCAAACAGTGATTGAAAATGGGCAACTTTAAAATGGCGGGGGAAAAAAAAATAAAATTGAATTGGGGGATTTTTTTAAAAAAAACCTCGCCCCGGAGGGACATATTATGTTTAAAATTTAAACAAGGCAAAAAATCTAAATTATCAAAAGGGATTGAAAAGGGCAAACAAATAAAAAACAAGAAAGTTTTCAAGGCGTGGTGGTTCCGCGCCCCGCGGGTTTTCCCTGGGTTTTCTGGGTTAGTAAAACTAACCCCAAAATATTTTTTAACTATTATAAATAGTAAAAAGATTAAAACAGAAAATGTTGGCCCTTTGAAAAGTACTGAGGGTGAGACTATAGAGGGCGATGAGAAAATAGCAAACCTATTAAACTATTTTTTCCAGTGTATTTGTAAGATAGCGGGTGCGCCGCAATTCGCCCTCCCAACAGGTTCTTTGTAATTGCGGGGAGAGGTGCTGTGGGACTTTCTGTGCTGGAGTGTACCGGCGTATAAAGGATGACACAACAACTGGGTAAAAGTGACATGGAGAAGGACTTGGGAATCCTGGTGGACAGTAAACTTAATTGTAGCAGCCAGTGTCAGGCAGCAGCAGCCAAAGCAAATAGGATCATGGGGTGCATTAAAAGGGGCATAGATGCACATGATGAGAACATTATTCTCCCATTATACAAGTCACTGGTTAGACCACACATGGAATATTGTGTACAGTTTTGGGCACCAGTGCACAGGAAAGACATTGTAGAGCTTGAACAGGTACAAAGGCGGGCAACAAAAATAATAAAAGGACTGGGTGGACTACAGTACACAGAAAGATTGGCAAGATTAGGGTTATTTAGTTTAGAGAAAAGAAGGCTTCGGGGGGACATAATAAATATGTTTAAATACATCAAAGGTCAATATAGAGATCTCTCCCAAGATTTATTTATACACAGGGCTGTATCTAGAACAAGGGGGCATCCTTTACGTCTTGAGGAACGAAAGTTTCTACATAAGCATAGAAAGGGATTCTTTACTGTAAGAGCAGTGAGACTATGGAATTCTCTGCCAGAGGGACTGGTCATGGTGAATTCAATAACCGAGTTCAAAAAGGGTTTGGATGCATTTCTGGAGCGTAATAATATAACAAGTTATAGTGACTAGGATTGAGGAGAGGGGTTATTGATCCAGGGATTTTTCTGATTGCCAGATTGGAGTCAGGAAGGAATTTTTCCCTAAAATGAGGACAATTGGCTTCTACCTCATTGGGTGTTTTTGCCTTCCTCTGGATCAACACCTTAGTCCAACAGGCTGAACTAGATGGACGACTTGTCTTTTTTTAGCCTTACAAACTATGAAACGTTTCACCGGCAGAACTGTAGCTTTACTTCTTTTCTTAGCCTCCTCCAGCAACGGCACTTTCATCCACATCCAGCCGTTCACCCAATGTCCTGGCCAGCTTCAGTAGCACGCACACCGCAGTTCCAGAGGGAGCTCTCTCCTAGCTCTACCTCACCGCTACCCTGCCTGTCTTCAGTGGCTTACCCACACAGCACAGGGGGGGCTACTCCTCACCGCCGCAACAATGGCCTTTCTTCTTCACCTATATCACCGCTGGAGGTGAAGCTCTGCTACCAGGACTACCGGCTTCTTTTGCTGTGAACTTCTCATCAACTATATACAAGTCTTTCTCTCTATCAAGCTGGCTTCTTTCCTTTCCATAGGAATCTGCCGCCCCTCATCCCTAGCCAGGGCAATGAGACTTCTGCTCTCTCTCTCTGCTTGCTACAGACTCCAGCAGACTCAGGCAGAACAGACCCTGAACTCCTACAGGTCTCACTATTTAAGGGATCCCCCTGCTGACAGCTAACCCCCCTTCTTGTCTTCTCACAAACTCAGCTCCCTATTGGCTGAGGGGGTTAGAAAGAGACATCAGCAGCTTTGCACATCCTACATCTCCCCCGCTCTTTATCCGGAATACGTCCTCAGATTCCAACTTTCACACAGCACATCCACACACAAAATGCAGTGCAATATAACATTTCTGTACAGGTGCAAATAAACATAACCATTTTGCATAGTATTAATCATAATAATCGCATGGGGTAAGGTTCAGCGTCCTTAGCTTCAGCACAAACAGTCCTTGAACCTCATAACCATTTCAAACAACCCCCCTCATGGTGAACAAACCAGGGCAAGGTGTCATCATCCGTTTTAGATCACAGTCCTTGGCCCTGCAAACAAAGGTGAATCCCCCCTCCCCCGGGGAATGGTGCAACAGCACCGGGCACCCAAGCAGCTTATGGCTTGTGCAGCGTCTCCTGCCGTTCTTCCATCAGCCGCACCAACTCTGGCTGCTCTGGGCCCCGCGATCCCACTGAGCTCTCTAGGACCCTCATCAGCAGCTCATGGGCCTCACGAATGAAGGCGCGTCCGCGCCCGACTCGGGGTACCTCTCTGTCCTGTGGGGAAGGGGTCGCTCCTGCCGACCCGGCTACGACTGTCACCAATGGAGCTGTCACCACAGACACAGGAGCGGTGACAGTGATGGTGGGCTCCGGCCCTGGAGACCGCTCCCGGATGGTCCCTCTATCGCGCCCCAGACCTGGCGCAGGCATCAGCGGCTCCTCCGGCACCGGAGCTTCCACCGAGACATCATCCTGCTCTTCCTCGTCCCCGTTCTCCGTCGGCACATAAGGTTCAGGGGGAAGACGTTCCACCCCGGCAGCCCAAGGGCCCTTAGGACCCGGCACTTTGCGGAAGCTCACCCGCTCTCCTCGGTACAAGCTGTGCAGACGTTCGGGCTCAAAGATCCGCTTCACTGCCCTCCGATTTACAAAGATCACGTCCCGGGTCCCATCTTGCAGGATGGACCCAATGCCTGCACGCCGGTCAAACTCGATGACCTCTCCGGTGGTCCTTCTCTCGGCCACCCACGCACCAGCCACACCACGACAGTTCATGAACTGGTAGGCCTGGTCCTCCAGTTCCTTCTTGCGCTCCCAGGTCATACGATACGGGCGCGTTCTCTGTGGTTCAGGTTCCGCGGCGGCTGCAGCTCCATCCTCGGCTCCCTCAGCCCCCGGTTGATGGTCAGGGCGAGCCTGTTCGGCGTCTTGCTCAGGCCTCTCTGGTCGCTGCTCAGCCATACTTGGGTACATAACACGCAGCTGTCTCCTCAGACTCAGCAAACTTGTCTCCTCTGCACACTCAGAGTATCTCTTCAGCACCTCCCTCTCTTCCGGTGCTCTCTGGAACTTTATAGCGCCTCCCAGGGGCGGAGCTACCCCACTTTTCGCGCGCTTGGCTCTCAGCTCCCACTGGCTATTCTTCGGCGGGAAACCCTTGGCGCCCTTTTTGCTGGCCACGCCCCTCTTCTTCCTCGCCATGCCAGTCCGCCATCTTCTTACACCCAGCACTGGCCCTCTCGCTAGCCGGCCCTCCCGTACTGGTGTCTTCAGGCCCATTCTTGCAGGTTACTCACTGCGGCGTCGCTGTCTCGCAGTCCCTCTGCTCAGCCTGGCAATCCACAACAGTCTCTGTACACTGCACAACGCCGTACAAACTCCAGGCCCGAGGTTCTCTCCAAACTTCGGCGGCACGCCTGCGGGTGGGGAGACTCCCTCTCCCACCACGCGTGTCTGTGTCTTTGTCCTCTCAGAACCGCAATCCTGCCACGACTACGCCAAATGTAAGATAGCGGGAGCGGCGCAATTCGCCCTCCCAACAGGTTCTTTGTAATTGCGGGGAGAGGTGCTGTGGGACTTTCTGTGATGGAGTGTACCGGCGTATAAAGGATGACACAACAACGTTTCACCGGCAGAACTGTAGCTTTACTTCTTTTCTTAGCCTCCTCCAGCAACGGCACTTTCATCCACATCCAGCCGTTCACCCAATGTCCCGGCCAGCTTCAGTAGCACGCACACCGCAGTTCCAGAGGGAGCTCTCTCCTAGCTCTACCTCACCGCTACCCTGCCTGTCTTCAGTGGCTTACCCACACAGCACAGGGGGGGCTACTCCTCACCGCCGCAACAATGGCCTCTCTTCTTCACCTGGCTCACCTACGTCACCGCTGGAGGTGAAGCTCTGCTCCCAGGACTACCGGCTTCTTTTGCTGTGAACTTCTCATCAACTATATACAAGTCTTTCTCTCTATCAAGCTGGCTTCTTTCCTTTCCATAGGAATCTGCCGCCCCTCATCCCTAGCCAGGGCAATGAGACTTCTGCTCTCTCTCTGCTTGCTACAGACTCCAGCAGACTCAGGCAGAACAGACCCTGAACTCCTACAGGTCTCACTATTTAAGGGATCCCCCTGCTGACAGCTAACCCCCCTTCTTGTCTTCTCACAAACTCAGCTCCCTATTGGCTGAGGGGGTTACACTCCTGTTGCCAGGCAGACTAACTTGGGCCAGTAATCTTCAGCATTAACCTCTAACTTACTGTACACTCTACATGCTAATCTCACATCCTTGTCACTTCTATCTCTAAGTATATACAATGCAGTTTACACTATTAACCTATGAGCTATTAAACTATCATTCCTATCAACACTATATCTAAGTCTGTACAGTGCAATTTACCCAACTTTCCCAGAAAGAGACATCAGCAGCTTTGCACATCCTACATATTCACCGAGGAGGAGGATGACCTTCCTGTTGCTGAACAGAGGGATGAGGTAAACTCTAACTTAAATGTTTCTTGTCTAACCCAGGAAGAAGTGCAGCTCCGTTTTAAGATGATTAAATTAGACAAATTCCCAGATCCTGATGGCATACACCCGCGTGTCCTAAGGGAGTTAAATAATGTCATAGATAGGCCTCTATTCTTAATATTTGTGGACTGTCTAATAACGGGGTATGTCCCAAAGGATTGGCGCATAGCAAATATGGTGCCAATATTATAAAAGGGGTCAAAAGTGATCCAGGAAACTATAGGCCGGTAAGCTTAACCTCTGTTGTGGGTAAAATGTTTGAAGGTTTTCTAAAAGATGCTATCCTGGAGTATCTCACTGAAAATAAATGTATAACGCCATTCCAGCATGGGGTCATGAAGGATCGGTCCTGTCAGACTAATCTCATCAGCTGCTATGTGGAGGTTAGTTCTAGACTGGATCGGGCTGAGGCACTGGATGTAATATATCTAGATTTTTCTAAAGCATTTGATACTGTTCCACATAAAAGGTTGGAAAGTAAAATGAGAATGCTTGGACTGGGGGAAAATGTGTGCAAGTGGGTAAGCAACTGGCTCAGAGATAGAAAACTAAGGGTGGTAATTAACGGTGCATACTCAGACTGGATCCCTGTTACTAGTGGGGTACCACAGGGCTCAGTACTGGGCCCTATCCTCTTTAACATTTTCATTAATGATCTTACACATGGATTGCACAGTAGAATATTGATCTTTGCAGATGATACTAAGCTCTGTAAAGGAATCCACACAATAGATGATTATTACAAAGGGATCTGGATAAGTTGGAGTCCTGGGCAGAGAAATGGCAGATGAGGTTTAACACAGATAAATGCAAGGTTATGCACATGGGGAGGAAAAATCCATTACATGACTACTTGTTAAATGGAAAAACACTGGGTAAAAGTGACATGGAGAAGGACAAGGGAATCTTGGTGGACAGAAAACTTAATTGTAGCAGCCAGTGTCAGACAGCAGCCGCCAAGGCAAATAGGATCATGGGGGGTATTAAAAGAGGCATAGATGCACATGATGAGAACATTATTCTCCCACTATAAAAGTCACTGGTGAGACCACACATGGAATATAGCGTACAGTTTTTGGCACCAGTGCACAGGAAAGACATTGTAGAGCTTGGTACAAAGGCGGGCAACAAAAATAATAAAAGGACTGGGTGGACTGCAATACCCAGAAAGATGAGGGTTATTTAGTTTAGAGAAAAGACGGCTTGGGGGGACATAATAAACATGTTTAAATACATCAAAGGTCAATATAGAGATCTCTACCAAGATTTATTTATACCCAGGAGTTTATCTAGAACAAGGGGGCATCCTCTACGTCTTGAGGAACGAAGGTTTCTACATAAACATAGAATGGGATTCTTTGGAACTCTCTGACAGAGGAACTTGTCATGGTGAATTCACTAACAGAGTTCAAAAAGGGTTTGGATGCATTTCTGGGGCGTGATAATATAACAAGTTATAGTGACTAGGATTCTGGAGAGGGGTCGTTGATCCAGGGATTATTTAGATTGCCAGATTGGAGCAGGGAAGGAATTTTTTCCCTCAAATGAGGACAATTGGCTCCTACCTCATTGGGGTTTTTTGCCTTCCTCTGGATCAACACTTTAGCAATACTTTAGAAAAATAGGCCAAACTGGATGGACCTCTTGTCTTTTTCGGCCTTACAAACTATGTAACTATATGTTTTCACCTGGAAGCTTTTATTTCACCAGCACCATTCAACTGTTGAGCAGAGTCCTCATCGTCCTTCGATCCCTTGGTGCGTCTTTCCTTGGTCCACTGCTGGCTCACTTCTACGGCGTGTGGGCGCTTAGCAATTTAAAGGGCCAGCACTGCTCTTTTCCTCTGATCAATCACCTGCAATCTGGGGGTATTTTAAGAAGCACCTTTCCCTAGCCCTTTGCCAAATACTTTCTGTGTTCTGAGAGTTAGGTACATGTACAATTTTCTAGTTCTGACCATTGACTATGCTGACCAGTTTACAACTATACGCCACCTGTCCTGACCTCCTGTTCATGACCTTGACTATAACAGAACGAAGCCTGTGCTAACCTTCTGATTGCAACCTGACTATGCCTTTTCCTTACCCTCCTGTACAACGCTTGCACACTAGCTGTAACCGTGAGTGACCTCGTCAGGGGTAGCAACCAGGCAATTTCTTTGTCTTGGAGTCCAAGTCCACTTGCCTGGTTGATGGTGAAGACCAGGAGCTTCGAAGACTTTGCTTCTTGTTTAGACCTTACATCAAACCTGCGTTTGGCAGAGAGGATCCAGTCCTGCCTTGTGACACTCAAATTGCCAATCACCAGTGTTTCATAAATTATGCTACTAGTGGTCTTCCCGGTTACTTCTGTTTACCTCCGGCTGCTAGCAGTGGGCTTGTGAGGGCTGCAGCTATTGCCTTGCTGCAGCACTCACATGCCATTGATTGGCATCACTGCTTAGAGTTGTTCACTTCCACACAGTAGTATCAGGCAATGGCATCTAACCACTGCAGCCAAACAGCCCCTTTAGCTGGACCCAAAAATCAGTCTTCGTTAAGTGTCCAAGTGGTGGTCATCAATAGCCAGAATTTTATTATTTATTTCTATGGCTGTAGAAAAGACAGAGCTTCTCCCTGCCATGCTTTAGTTGAAATAAATTATCCGTAAAGATATTTTCTTAACACAATCACAAAAATTATTAAAAAGCTTGTTAGTCGTTAAGGGATGTTAGGAAATAAACCTGCTCGTTTCAGCATCGGTGATCCCTGCTATCCGGGTAATTCATCTTCACATAACCTTGCAGCTATTCACAGGCTGCAGTACTCTATTGTTGGAAACACCACAATGCGGGGTGCTGATCTACTAACATGGCAGCTGAAAGCCTTCTTCAGGCTATGTACAGTCTTCTGCATTGTTTGTACAATGCAGAAGGGTGTACTGATGTTTGCGCCCCCTAGTGGTCAAGTACCCTAGGAAAACTTGAAGGGGTTTTCTCATTACAAGCTTTCGTGGGCATCTTAAGCTTTCTCTCTTTCTTGCAGCTTCAAATCCAGGGGTGGGTCTCTCCTCCCAGTAGGCGGGTCTTCCCTCACTGAAGACTGGTGACATCATCATTCTGTGTGAGCAGTGGAAGGGAGAGGATGAGACAGCTCTGCAGACCTCTTGTAGTGGTCAATTCTCCTGCCTGGAGAGCTGTCACCTCCCTCCACAAGCTCCTTGTAACCAGAACACCTGCATTGCTGTAAACAACTATACATACAGCCTGAAATGTTGAAACAAATAGGAGGAATGAAAACTGCTCCCCTCTCTGTTATCAGGAAGGAGGTAGAGGGGGAGCAGAGTGCATTTATCACATTTGTTTCATCAGACCATCTCAGGAGGTCTGTAGAGCTGTGACATCCTCTTTATGTATAAGGCTGTGTTATATCGGGAGGGGAGTGAATCTAGCAGCTAGAGACTCTGTAATTGCCCAGATTCTTCACATAGAGCTATCACTGAGAGAAGGAAGGGACATAGAGGAGCTCATGCAACCATTATGAAATGAATGAATGAAATATCAGGCAGCCAATCACAGAAAAGGGGCGTGGCCCAACCACTTACTGCAGAAATAGCTCTAGACACACACAGATTACCTCATATCTGCTATACTAAATGCCTGTTAAAAGCTGCTGAAAAATGTCAGGTTTTTTGGCACACTTTGCTCGTGTTTTTTGGTGCGTTTTTTACGCGTGTTTTTTTTTTTTTGCAGAAATGCAAGGCATTATAATTGCTATGGATTTCTGCAAAAAAAACACACCAAAAAAAGTGCCCAAAACATTCAGCACTTTACATAGACTCCAATAGTAAATTTTCTGCTCGGTCGTTTTTGTGCAACATGTTTCAAAAGTCAAATAAAACGAGCAGAAAAAAAAATTCTTGAAGACAAAGCTCCGACTCCAACCTTGACTCCGACTCCTCAATTTCCCAAAATATGACTCCAACTCCCATTCCCTGATAAACTAAAGAATTACTGTTTTTAGGAAAATTCAGATCGCCAAAGATTTTCAACATAAATTTACCTTTGGAGTTGGTGCCGAAAACCAGGATATTCGAAGTTCCACAGATAGAGACATACGGAGCACAAATACCAAGCAGGGTAAGTAAATAGATGTTTACTTCATCTATAAGAGAATAAGTTGGCCAATTGACTCAGATAGACCAGAGACATAATTTAATTCCTCTTAGGTCTGTTGGAAATTATGAACACTTTCTGAAGAACTATTAAATTATTTAACTCTATGTAGCTTCTATGACAAGTCCCCCCTTTTCGAATTTCAAACAGAAAACAGAGAGTGGTACTCCCATTGTATTGGCTAATGCACCTCTCAAATATAATTGATTTTTAATTTAGAGTCTCAAAAATGTTATCATTTTTCATATGGGTAGTTTAAGGGAGCTATATACAGGGTCTGAGCGGAGGGGAAAAACTAAAGAGCCATATTATTATGACCGGCTGTGAAGAAGGAGTGAAAAGGTACATTTAGATTTTTTTTCTTTTTCACACCATCGCAAAATGACTAACAAGCTTATTAGACTTTTGGAACACTCCTTTAACTCAGTCCAGCTGAAAAAGAATGAAATTGTTAGTAAAGTTTAAATTGCAATCTGGTAAATTGAGTTTTCACCGTTAGTAAATGTGCAGAATGGACGTTGGAGATGACCTGCAGCTGCTTCTTTTTCTTCCATACAGATATTGATCAGTTATAACATTACAACCACTGTACTAGCACTATTGTGTATGTTAAATCTGACCACTGAAGACATGGACTCCACAGGACCTCTAAGGGTGTCTTGTAGTATTTGTCACCAAATAAAGATGATCCACGGCACTCCTAAATAATATTCAGAAGGGAGTTTTTTATTTATACAGAAACAAACAACGTCAGTTCTCCATTAAATGCAAGATGCAAACATAGATAGGAGTAAATTTCCACAGTCTGACGTTTCGGCCAAACGTTTCGGCCAAGGACGTATGTGGTAAGAGATAAGTGCAGGAGAGTGTCTCCTACACTTATCTCTTACCACATACGTCCTTGATAAAGGCCGTTTGGCCGAAACGTCGGACTGTGGAAATTTACTCCTATCTATGTTTGCATCTTGCATTTAATGGAGAGCTGACGTTGTTTGTTACTGTGTAAATAAAAAAACTCCCTTCTGAATATTATTTAGAAGTGCCGTGGATCATCTTTATTTGGACTTTAGCCATTTTGCCTTTCCACTGAGCACCCACAGAGCTCCATTGGCATGCGGCACCATCTTCCATACAGTAGTATTTGTCACCATGACGTTAGTAGCAGCTTATTGGAGTCCTGTATGTTGTTAAGTGCGGCCTCCATGGATCAGAGTTGATTTTCCCACACATCCCACAGATCCTCGACTGGATTGAGATTTTGGAATTTCAAGGTCAACACTTTCTATTCTTCGTCACGCTCCTTCTTGTTCATATGGATCAGGTCTGATTATACCTCCTCACAAAATCATTCCAGCTTCAGAAAAACAGATTGCTGATGTGTGTTTCACATAATCCTCTCAGTATTGCTTTACCTACATGTAACTTCTCTAATTAACAGAGCTGAAGACTGGAGCAGATTCTCCCTTGTTAAGCCCAGATTGTGGCATTTGGCAGTGTTGCTGCAACTAATGATTTTCTGCTGCTCAACACATCAAGGTATAGCACATCAGACTGGCTCCCTGCCATGCTTTAGTTGAAATAAATTACCGGGATAGCACACCTATGTAAGACATCCAATCTAATTTTCCTGATGCTGAGCGCTGATTATAAGATTTCGAAGGCAGAAAGCATGCCCAGGAGCAGCTCATTTGGATGTTTACCTCATAGGCCTGGCGATGTTATGAGAAAAATGTGTCTAAGCTGTTGACTCTGACATTATCACAGATATTGCTCTTCAGTTAGAATTGTAATGCAATCATACAAGATGGTAATAAGGTTACAAACATCACACAGAGATAATTACCCGACTAATGATGAGCGCAGGGTTTGTTGTTTTCATTCTTAATGGGAACATTGGGTCCTCTAGGGTGTAACCTGTTCTGAGGTCAACATGTCTTTTCAGTATCAGGCCAATAAGTGTTTTTATGTCACAAAATGATCTCTTGTGCAGGTTATAAGTGTCTAGTATTGAACATCTAGGTTCAAGAATCGAATGTTGTTTCCTTGAAGTGGTGTTCAACCACCTATAAAAGTCATATCAACAACTCTTGTGGCCTAAGTAAAATAAAAAAAATAAAAAAAACTCATACTCCTCTTCCTCCGGACCCCGGTGCCAGTGTGGTGTCTACCTGGATTTCTGATGAAATTTTGTCACTTTCAAAAGCGGACGTCATCGCTGTGGTGCTGATTAGCAGCAGCAGTCATGTTTCTCTACTTACATCACTATTCAGAGCTGTTCACTTGCTGATGGAAATTAGCAGTGTGTGACCGCTGCAGCTAATCAGCAGCCACAGCAGTGACGTCCGCTTTTAGGAGTAACGGAATATCAATAGAAATGCTGGGAGACAAGGCGCTGGAAATGGGGACCGAAGCAAGGGGGTATACGTTTTTTTTATTTTACTTGGGCTTCTGTAGTTGTTGCTATGATTTTTAAAGGGGTTGGACAAGTCTTTGAAAAAGGTACTCTCACCACACCAAATAGCTTTAACCATGTAGGTGTAGATGACAGGAGTTGGTGGTATGATACACTACTGGTATGATAATTGCACAAATAACTATATTGATTACACTAAAAGGTGTTTGAATTACACTATTATTAGGTATCATCAGTGTTATACCGAATGTATAACCGATGTTAACCCCTTAACGACCACCCACTGACTTTTGACGTCGGCTGGTGCAGGTCGTTCTACAGCGATGTCTTTTGCCGTTGCTGCAGACATTGGAGTTTGCGGCTTCTGGCACTGCAGCTGTGCTGAGATTGGGGCTGTACTACACAGCCCTGATCCCAGAGCATCTGCTGTGAGCACCAGGGAGTGTCGGAAACCTCTACACCCTGGTGCTTTAACCCTTTGATTGCGGTGGATCGTCACCACAGCACAATCAAAGGGTTTCCCTGTTCAAAGCGATAAACTCCTAACGCCCTCCTCCACACACTCCCCAATACAGGTACCTTCACTTGATTCCTCCTGCTATGTTGCTTGTAATTGGGATGGTTGCTACGTTCCCGCTCGGAGAGCTGCCAGGCAAGGCTAAGTACTCTAAAATGTAGATCCACGAATGGAAACTCCAGCAGGTGCGTAAAAACTTCTCTTTATTCCAATATAGACATAACAGGGTAGTGCAAATACAATGTGAACGCCAACGCGTTTCTGGTCTCTCTGGACCCATACTATGCCGTGATCAAGGGTCCAGAGAGACCAGAAACGCGTTGGCGTTCACACTGTATTTGCACTGCCCTGTGATGTTTATATTGGAATAAAGAAGAGTTTTACATTCCTGCTGGAGTTTCCATAAAGGGTTTCCCTGCTCTGTCGGGTGATCGGATCGCCCGGTGACCCGACAGAGCCCGGGGAACGGCTGCACGGTCAGCCCTGGGGACCTAGAGTAGCTCCAAGGCTGTCTGTGTAATAAGCCAGTGACCAGGACAGACTGTGTGCTGTCCTGATCACTGCCTGTGTCAGACTAACACAGATTATAATGTATTAGCATATATGAATATGCTAATACATTGCTAGGTGTAAAAAAAAATGTAAAACTGTTCTCCCTTCATGGGATTTTTAAAAAAAGTAAAAAACATAAAAAGTGTAAAAAAATTGGATAAAAAAAAATAAAATAAAAATAAAAATGTAATAAAAAATAATTGTTCATATATTACACACACAAAAAAACCTACACATATTAGGTATCTACACGACAATAATAACCTTTATAATTTATCTAACAAGTTTTTAATTGTTAAATTTTATTTGTTTAAAAAAAAAATTGAAAAACAAAAAAGTAATAAAAAATAAATTCTGCAATTATTTATAAGTGATCTTAAACTATTTCCCCATAAAGTACAACTTTTCTCGAATAAAACAAGGCCTCATACAACTGCATCATTGAAAAAATAAAAAAGTTACAACTCTTGAAACGCAAGAAGGCAAAAACTAAAAAAATGCTCTGGTCATTAACTACTTTTCAGGCCTGGGGCTTAAAGGAGTTGTCTCACTACAGGCTTTCAGCCTACTTCAGTGTGTCTGGCAGCAAAGGATTTTTGAATTCAGGGCCATGCTTCTTGTCTGCCTCTTGTCCTCCCCCTTCCTCCCTCCCTTCAGCACACAGACCGCTCTCCTCCTCCAACTGCAGTAACTTCTATACAGCAGGGGGGGGGCGAGGGGGTTTGCTGCCAGGGTTAACCCTGTGTGTGCCTGCCTAGATCTGCTGCTCACTGCTGGATCAGCTGCACTGTGCTGTGGCCCAGCTCATGCTGCTCCTCTCCACAGAGTCAGGAGACAGGAAAGGGCTGTGTGTGGAGAGGTCTGTGAAGCTGTGTATGCTAATAGCAGAGCAGGGGGGGATGCAAGTGTTCCTATACCACCTGCTTAGCATACAAATCTCCACGGACATCTCAAACAACAACAAACAAACCCTGTCAGAACAGACACAGGGCAGCTATGAAGTGTGTTACTATAATCACGATGTGTCACCAATACAGCAGAGGAGGGATGGATATGAACCATTCACATGCCCCCCTGATCTGTTCTATTAGTATAGTCAAAGCTACACAGACACATCATGATTATAGTAACACACTTCACTGCTGTCACATCGTACTGACCACAGATCAGCCTCACCTCTGCTCTCCTCAATCTGTGTAGAGAGCAGGAGGGAGCAAGCACACACTGGCAGCACAGCTACACAGACACAGAAGCCCTCCCCCTCCCTTCCCTACAGAAGCATACTGTGCAGGAGGGGCTCAGTGCTCTGACCTGTATTGAGAAGCTGATGAGTCACCAGCACTGACAGCCAGTGAGAGAAAAATCAACAGGTTGGTGGCTATAGTGATTTGAGGAGCTGATGCACTCCTTCTACCAGGGATAACTCAAAATCAGTAGGACATTTGTAATGAACATATATTGCAAAGCTGCTTGTTTTTTAAAGATCTTTTAATTAAAACCAAATCATTGTAGCGAGACAACCCCTTTAAGGGGTTAAAAAGGTTTTGCCACAATATAATGTTGACGTGGGATCCTCCAAAATGGGTATTTAATCATTTTCCTAAGCATATGTGATTAAAAAAATGTAGCCTGTCACAGCTGCAGCCTTATTTAGTTTTCAGATGTTTACTGCCTGTTTACATTATCTCTGGCCAGGACCTGGATGTTTGCACTTCTTATCTGATGCCAGAAAACCTTTGGAGAGAGTTGAAAGTCCATGTTGCCCAGCGACAGCCCCAAAACATCACTGCTCTAGAGGAGATCTGCATGGAGGAATGGGCCAACATACCAGCACCAGTATGTGCCAACCTTGTGAAGACTTACAGAAAACGTTTGACCTCTGTCATTGTCAACACAGGATATATAACAAAGTATTGAAATGAACATTTGTTATTGACCAAATACTTATTTTCCACCATAATTTGCAAATAAATTTTTTCCAAATCAGACAATGTGATTTTCTGGATTTGTTTTCTCCTTTTGTCTCTCATAGTTGAGGTCTATCTATGATGTCAATTACAGGCCTCTCTCATCTTGTGGGAGAACTTGCACAATTGGTGGTTGACTAAATACTTTTTTTCCCCACTGTACACTAGTGCAGCATTTATGGTTGAAAGTGGGCCAAACATAGTTACAAGTTGACAATGTTTGGTCAGTTTTAGGCTATGGCCAGGGCATAACTACCGGGGTAGCAGAAGTAGCAACTGCCCCGGGGGCCCGTGCGCTTAGGGAGCCTGCGCCCCGGGGCAGCTGCTACCACGTCCGCTACCCCAGTAATGCCGTTCCTGGGCCCGACGGCAGTGAACATACTAGTTCACTGCGGTGGGTGCAGAGCTGTGGGGCCCGGCGCCTGCTGCCTCTGAACACCCGGGCCCTCCGGCCCGAGCGTTCAGTGGCAGCGCTGCCCGGAGGTAGCAGAATGGAGCGATGCTCGCTCCGCCCTACTACTTCCCCTGCCGGCGCTCTGTGATCACGTGGGCGCGTGCGGTGACGTCTCATCACCGTGCCGCCTGCGGTGAGCGCAGAGGATGCAGCGCACCGCATCGGGGGAGCGTGGACCGAGGTAAGTAAGGGATTTCTTATTTTACCTGCCCCTAAGCCTACCTGTATACCCCCTAAGCCTACCTGTATACCCCCTAAGCCTACCTGTATACCCCCTAAGCCGCCTGTATACCCCCTAAGCCTACCTGTATACCCCCTAAGCCTGCCTGTATACCCCCTAGCCTGCCTATATACCCCTAAGCCTCCCTGTATACCCCCTAAGCCTCCCTGTATACCCCCTAAGCCTGCCTTTATAACCCCCAGCCTGCCTGCATAGCCCCTCACAAGCCTGCCTGAATAGCCCTATAGCTCCGGTAAAGCCTGTCTGCCTATATAGCCCCTATAGCCCCCTAAAGCTTGCCTACCTATATAGCCCCTGAAGCCTGCCTGTCTACTTATATGGGGCCCCTTTAGCTACCTAAACCCTACCTATATGGCCCTGTGGCAGAGTGGCAAAGAGTAGCTGCCTGTTTCTGCCACTAGGTGGAGTAGTCCTGGTAGAGACATGCCACCAAGAGCCTGGCCTTGGTGGGGGGAGCCAATGGTTATCTGTCAGCAACCCTATGTTGCTGACAGCTGCGTGTAGCATGGCTGATATCCAGCCATTATGGGTTGGCTTCCCCGATACAGCTGCAGATGGGTGGGTGGCTGTTCCCACGTTCCAGGTCTCCAGGTTCCATGTCGGGTTTTGGGCCAGTCGCGGGATGGCTATAAAAAGCCTGTCTCTCCAAGTGATCGGGGGGGCGTGGTCTGCTAGTGGACAGTGCAGCAGAGGAGCTAGAGAGAGAGGCTCTGGACCTCCGGAGGCTTGAGGGAAGCCGTTACTGTACTGGAGAGTGCAGGGTGTGTGGTACTGGACATTAGATCCAGAACGTGTAGAGAGGGAGCTCTATGTTTAGTTAGTGGCCAGACAGCCGAGGATTTTATTTATGTGTTTGTACCTGATGTGCTATGCCTGAGCAATAAAACAGGCGGAAGCCTTAAAGAAGTCTTTGTCGATGTGCCATTCGCTTACCAAAGCGGCGATCCCGTGAGCAAAGTACCCCCAGGACGGCCCAGGAGGGCGTCCGGACGTAAGCGAGGCGTCACAGCCACTATAGCCCACCTAACCCCTGTCGACCTGGATGACTCCCTATAGCTACCTAAACCCTGCCTGCCTATATGGGGACTCTATTGCCTACATAAACCTTGCCTATCTGGGGCCGC
This sequence comes from Phyllomedusa bahiana, assembly GCA_025379985.1. Taxonomy (NCBI): domain Eukaryota; kingdom Metazoa; phylum Chordata; class Amphibia; order Anura; family Hylidae; genus Phyllomedusa; species Phyllomedusa bahiana. The sequence continues at coordinate 241,210 of JAODAL010000684.1, forward strand.
ATATAGCCTTTCTAAACCTTGCCTGCCAAACTGGACCCCATATAGCCAGGGGGGCAGGGAGGGAGGTGCTGGAAAAGTCAGGATTCTAAGATATTTGTGTCTAAATCTGCAGGGACAAGTGGTCAGGAGATGTCATCATGATGGCGGACTGGACCGGATGCAGAACAAAAGAGAAAGTCAACGACTCGTCAGAGAGACGTCACCTGTGAGTCACAAGATGTAACTACACTTTAATCACAGCCTGTGTACACTGATATCTTCCAGGTATAGTGGGATTTGTTTGGTAGCAGTATGATGGGGATATGTAGGGTGAGGAATTTTCCCCTTGTATTATCTACATTATCTAACAGCATGTCCTGGTAAATGTTCGTGGTCAGGGAGGTTGGCGAGGGTGGGGTAGGGGGCCCCATCCAAAAGTTTGCTTTGGGGCCCTGGATTCTCTAGTTACGCCCCTGGCTATGGGCATGTTCACACCGCTTAATTGCGGGACGTATTTCGGGACGGAGCGGGGCTGGGCGGGGGGGGCCGGCAGCTCGCCGGTCTCATAGACATGCATTATCTACGGCGCGTATACCGCTGGGATAATTGACATGTCACTTCTCTCCCCACTTGCCGTACTGTGCGAAAGGGAGAGGAGCCGTAATCCATAGTTCTCTATGAGAACTGTGGATTACCGTTATGACTGGGACATATTTCAGCCCGTAATTCACGCAGTAGGTCGCGAATTACGGACTGAAAAACGTCCCAAAATAAGCAGTGTGAACATGGCCTATGTCTATGCTGCAGTGGACAAAAAAAACTACCTGAAAACTAATTACTAAAAACATTCATGAAACTGAGTTTTCTGGCCACTGCCTGTCAAAAGGAGCTGAAAAAACAGCCGTTTTTTGCAGCGATTTGCCTTTTTTGCTGCATTTTTTACAAGCGTTTTTTGCTTGTCTTTAAGTCTGTTTTTTTAATGTATGCATAAATTAAGCCATTGGATGTGACTCTGCCCTACAAAAGCGTAAGTAAAGCACATCATTGCATTTATATGTCATCTTGTAGTTTTACGGATTTTAGCGCTAATAAAGTTATCTTAACGTTTGTCGCCAAAAATACACTTTTTTACGGAATTTGGCCCTTTAGTCCATTTTTTACGGATTTTGGTGCTAAGATCTGCATTTTTATGGATTTTGGCGCTAATAAAGTTATCTCGCGTTTGTCGCCAAAAATAATTGTTTTTTTAACGGATTTTGGTGCAAAGATCTGCATTTTTATGGATTTTAGCGCTAATAAACCTATCTCGCTTTTGACGCCAAAAATAAGATTTTTTACGGATTTTGACCCTAAAGTCCATTTTTTTATGGATTTTGGTGCTAAGACCTGCATTTTTACGGATTTTGCCGCTAATAAATTTATCTCGCGTTTGTCGCCAAAAATACTTTTTTTTTACGGATTTTGGCCCTAAAGTAAATTTTTTAATGGATTTGGTGCTAAAATCTGCATTTTTACGGATTTTGGCGCTAATAAAGCTATCTCGCTTTTGTCGCCAAAAATAAGTTTTTTTTACGGATTTTGGCCCTAAAGGCTATTTTTTAACAGATTTTGGTGCTAAGATCTGCATTTTTACTAATTTTGACGCTAATTAAGTTATTTTGCATTTGTCGCCAACAATACTTTTTTTTACGGATTTTAGCCCTAAACTCCATTTTTTAACGGATTTTGGTGCTAAGATCTGCATTTTTATGGATTTTGGCGCTAAAATACTTTTCTTGCATCTATATGTCATCTTGTAGTCGTTTTAAAAAAGGATTTTAGCGCTAAAAAAAGTAATTAACATTTGTCGCCAAAAATACAACTTTTTTACGGATTATGACCCTTTAGTCCATTTTTTAGGATTTTGTGCTAAGATCTGCAATTATTTATGGATTTTGACGCTAAATAAATATCTCGCTTTGTCGCCAAAAATAAGTTTTTTTAACAGATTTTGGCGCTAAGATCTGCATTTTTATGATTTTGGCGCCAATAATGTTATCTCGCCTTAGTTGCCAAAAATATATATTTTTTTACGGATTTTGACCCTAAAGTCCTTTTTTTTTATGGATTTTGGTGCTAAGACCTGCATTTTTACGGATTTTGCCGCTAATAAATTTATCTCGCGTTTGTCGCCAAAAATACTTTTTTTTACGAATTTTGGGCCGAAAATCAATTTTTTAACGGATTTTGGTGCTAATATCTGCATTTTTACGGATTTTGGCGCTAAATAAAGCTATCTCGCTTTTGTCGCCAAAAATAAGGTTTTTTTTTACGGATTTTGGCCCTAAAGGCTATTTTTTAACAGATTTTGGTGCTAAGATCTGCATTTTTTAGTAATTTTGACGCTAATTAAGTTATTTTGCGTTTGTCGCCAACAATACTTTTTTTTAACGGATTTTAGCCCTAAACTCCATTTTTCAATGGATTTTGGTGCTAAGATCTGCATTTTTATGGATTTTGGCGCTAAAATACTTTTGTTAACATATTTTGGCGCTAATAAAGTTAAGAAAAGGATTTTAGCGCCAAAATCCATAGATAAACGGATTATTGCGCCAAAATCCGTCAAAAAAAACCCCGGATTTTTAGCGGCAGAAGCGAGATAACGTTATTAGTGTCAAAATATGTTAAGAAAAGGATTCTGGCACCAAAATCCGTAAAAAACGGATTCTTGCACCAAAATCCGTAAAAAAAACATATTTTTGGCGTCAGAAGCGAGATAAATTTATTTGCGCCAAAATCTGTAAAGAAAAGGATTTTACTGCCAAAATCCATAAAAAAGCGGATTCTTGCGTCAAAACCCTTAAAAAACTTATTTTTGGCGTCAGAAGCGAGATAAGTTTATTAGCGCCAAAATCTGTAAAGAAAAGTATTTTAGCAACAAAATCAGTAAAAAAAAAGTACTTTTTGGCCAAAATTCTTAAAAAACTTATTTTTGGCGTCAGAAGTGAGATAACTTTATTAGCACCAAAATCTGTTAAGAAAAGGATTTTAGCACCAAAATCCGTTAAAAAAAACGGTTTCTGGCACCAAAATCCTTAAAAAACATGTATTTTTTGCGTCAGCAGCGAGATAAGTTTATTAGTGCCAAAATCTGTATCAAAAAGTATTTTAGTGCCAAAATCCATAAAAAAACTGATTTTTGCGCCAAAATCTGTAATAAACTTATTTTTGGCGTTAGAAGCGAGATAACTTTATTAGCGCCAAAATCTGTAAAAAAAAGGATTTTAGCACCAAAATCCGCAACAAAACGGATTCTTACGCCAAAATCCATAAATAACTTATTTTTAGCGAAACATATATGAATTGCGCAAAAATCGTTAGCGACCAAAGCATGATCATTTTATTACAAAAGGTACAAAAAAGGACATATCCAAAACTTGTATGTAGATTTGATAATGTATAACCATTGTTACACCCACTATAGGTGGGACTTGGGTCTCCTGGGAGGGTTTTCATTGAAAAATCGCGGCAAAAAGCGCAGCGAAAACGCGCCAAAAGACGTCCAGCGTTTTACATAGACTCCTGTAGTAAATTTTCTGCTCTGGTGTTTTTTAGAGCATGTTGCAAAATACGACCTGTAAAAAAGACAAGCAGAAAAAAGAAGCTCAGTGGAGACAGCAGGACGTTTTTACATTAGAAGTCTATGGGAGATGTTTTCAGTAGTTTTTCCAGCGTTTTAAAAAAACGAAAAACGCTGAAAAAACTGACCTTTTTCTGTGCAGTGTAGACATAGCCTAAAGCTATAAGGCAGCTAAACCACTTTATACATCTGAGTATTTTACTGACAGTGGGTTGCTCTTTAAATAGTGGTGGTGCCACCACTATTTAAAGCCCTACATCACTTGGTGCATAGGGACCACATTGTAGCTGGGCTATGAAGGAAAGCTGATTAATGTCGTGTTACATGGCTTGGGTGCTGGTTAAGCCAACATCCATTAAAGCTGAATGATACCACATGCCTTTATCAACTTTCCTCCAAAGCTGTTACACAGATGTGACAAGGGGGTGTAACTTTGTGCAAAAGAGGGCGTGTCATGCTAAAAGTATGCGTAAAACGTCCCCTGAAAGAAGCGACTTTCGCAAAACGTGTGTCGGAACTGTTGGACATCTTTCATTTTCCACCTAACATGAGTATGTTTTATCTTTGTATGTAGTCTGTACTTAGGATTTTGCCATAAAATGTATCTGTGTGCCCTTACACTTATGGGCTGCCATCAGATAAATGTTTATTAATTGATAATTACACCCATGACCTACTACTACTTATGTGGTTACATCCAATTATTGATTACACTGATTACACTGTATTGTACACTTGTATTTTTGTATGTATGTTTTAGTGAAATAGTCCATTCTATTTATTGGACCTTTTTGTGCCTCTTGTTTTTAATTATGTAGGTTAATAAAACTGTATTTTTATGATCCAATTTTCTTTTGGTTTGGACTTTATGCTCTATTTTGTTATGCATAACAATTGTATGTAGGAATTAGTCTATTCACTTTTATGATTTCTGAAAGGGGACAGTGATATTTCGCTGCGTAGCCTATGCATTGTATCAGGTTTATATACTTTATGTTTATGAATGTAAAGAAACAATGGTAGAATTACTTTATGCACAAAGATGGTGGAGCACACTCACTCTGTGTCTGTCGCATAAAGCATTTGTTGCCATGAAATAAACCGAACAAAGTCTAGTGTTCTAGCTCTACAGCAGAATACTTTTTCCAATGCATCCCACCATATACCAGCACAATGGCCATAATCTTAAAGGCAACCTGGCACAAGCTAGTGACAGACATGCTGTTTTCAGCGCTGTGTCTCTTATTCTGTAAGATGCTGTAGTTTTAGAGCATTTACCCCTCAAATATTATTCATGAGTAGGTGTTAGCCCCGCCCATCAAATGCTAGCCCCTCCCACTGACAGTTATTCACATGTTTCTATCTATTTAAAGTAATAGGTTTATCAGTTGAGGTGGGTGGGGCTAGCCTCAGGTGGGCGGGGTTTGAAAAAAACTGACACTGTGAAGGACTCTTCGGATGACTCTTCTGGCTGAAAACTACAGATTTGAACATTAAAAACACAAAACCTACAGCATCTTACAGAATAAGGGACACAGCGCTGGAAACAGCAGGTCTGACACTAGCTTGTGCTGTCATCAGCCAGGGGGGCAAAAACTATGTGACAGGTTCTCTTTAAGGTCTGTTCAGGGCCATCTTTTCCATTGGGCACACTAGGCAGTTGCCTGTAACCTGGAATGTACCATAAGCATCAATGAATAGGGGTGTACTGAATATACCAGATGAGCTCATATATCAAACTACTTGGTCGCTCAAAGCAACCAATCAGATTTTGTGTACTAAACTGCAGTGGAAAATGAAAGCTGTCATCTGATTGGTTGCTCTGGGCAACACTTCATGAAACAGGCCTGGTGTCACGTATCAGCCTGAGGTCTGAGTACAGTTTACATTACTGTAATATGAGTTGTATCCCTAATGCTCTAGATAAGGGAACAAGTACAGAAATGAGGCCGGGCTCACACTGCGTTTCGGTCTGAGCCTCCATTGTGGGTATCTATTTGGATACCTGACTATAATATCCCGATGGATCTCATGACAGAACCATAGGGAACAATAGGACAAACATGCTCACTTTGGTCTGTTTTTAGGACATATAAGTCTCTGTCCTGGAAAAGAAAGTGTGATCGGCCATGCTATGTGTCCAGCACAGAAGTGTGTATATTGGGGAAGCACAGCAAGTGTAGCCCGAAAGTGACAACATTTGCCCTATTATTCCCTATGGATCAGACATGGCATCCTTCATCAGGGCTGGGATAAGGCATTACAGTGCCCAGGGCCAATAGGGCAAATGGTGCCCCCCCCCTCCCCACCACCACCACCACATCCCAGGAAAGACTCAAATCCCTGACCTGAGATACAGCACCTTCGGCTGCGCCCATCAGAAAAAATACAATCTTTTCTGTGCGGTGCCATTTTTGAGATCAATAATTTTTTATTTTTCCATCAACGGACTTTGTTTTTTGTGGTTTTCATTGGTATCATTCTTGGAAACTTGTGAATCTTTGATCACTTTTTTATGTCAATGGCAAAGTGACCAATTTTGGCGCTGGGTAATTTGTATTAGGTTTAAAAGGTTATATAGTAATAGACTGGACTTTCATAGACACGGTGATAGCAATTATATTGAATTTATTTTTATTGTTTTTATTTTTTATTTGTAAAATTTTTAGACTTTTAATTTTATTTTTTTTTACTTTTAATTAACCTATAGTTTTAGTCCATCTAGTTTACTTCACTACTGAGGATGCAAACTCTAATGTATTACAGAATAGTGTGCCATTACAGATCTCCAATTACAGTAAATAGAAATTGTAGACCCACAATGTGGGTCTACAATTTCTATTTAGTGTCTATGCCGAAGGACACTCGGGAGAGAGTCCTATGTAGCCCCACTGAGTGTTATGCTTACATATTAAGAAAGGTCCGTACCAATAAAAAGATCTCCAATTACACCCTGCCTATGGCAGGTGGTAATAGGGCAGTAAGATTGCAGGCCTGGGTACCTTCATTAGACTCCCGGGTGCCATGTATGGTGGTCGGTTCATCATGGTTGCATCACAGAGGCCCCTCCTATATTATTGTTAGGTGGTGTTCACACTGCGTTTTTGTAATGCGAAAATTGCATCCAAAAACACTGCAGCAACTGGATCCAAAACAGATCCAACATGTATCCAACATGTAACTGCATGTTTGGATGTGTGTTGGATGCAGCAGGATCGTACCCTATAGTTTAACTAGGGCTCCTGTGGCTGTTTAGTATTATAAGCCTTACAGCAGTAAGCGGTGCAGAAGGTGTGATACAGTAATGTTTCTGTGTGATTACATTAGTTTCAATGTAAAACACGTATCGGCGTTCAGACGTCTTTGTGATGCGTTTAACGGATCCGATCAAAGAATTGACATGTCAATTCTTGATCTGTTTTACGCATCACAAACCCTATTTAAAACTATAGGGTGCCTTTTTGCAATCCAGAAAAGGTATCCAAATATGTACCACACTTTGGGTACGTGTTTGGATACATTTTACACAATATGTTTTTAGAATCGAAAATTGTATTGCAAAACGCCTTGTGCACATAACCTTAGGCTATGTTCACACGGCTTATTTGCAGGGCGTAATTATGCCCCACAATTACGCTGTGTGGACAGGGGCGGGAGCGGGGGCCGGCACCTCGCCGGCCCATAGACTATCATTACTAGCGGGGCGTATACGTCGCTAGTAAATTACATGTCACTTATCTCCCCCAGCGGCGGATTCGCCGAGCGGGGAGAAGAGACGTATCCATAGTTCTCTATGAGAACTGTGGATTACCGTAATGATTGGGACGTATTCCAGCCGTAATTCGCGCAGTACGGACTGAATTAAGGACTGAAATACGTCCCATTTTAAGCCGTGTGAACATGGCCTTAGACACGTGTGAGACAGACAGCTGTGTAAGACATACTGATGTGTGAGACAGATATGTGACTCACTTGGTATTGCGTACTGCATAATACAGTTCTATTTTGCACACTGTATTATTTGTTAAAATGTACACATTTATGTCCAAGAGGCCTAAAAATTAGCAGGTAATATTTTCATGTAGCTGTAGGATGGGCCCCCAAGATCAACTCCCTTGTTGGTTCCTGGGCCCCCCCAGTCCGACACTGATTATACTTCCACATAAATAAGGCCAAGTGCCCAACACAAGATACTGGCATCCTATACTCCCCCACATCATATGACCAGAATGTATCCTGAAAAATAGTATTAAATATGATTCATGGTATCAGTTGATATTTTGGCCAAAATACGCAAGCTCCCAACCCAGGTCAAGGTACCTCATTGTCTTGCAAGTCCCTACACTAATTTACAAGGAATTCACAATTTCACTCTTCTACCTTTTGTTGCACCTATACCTCTCCCAATGTGGCCCTTGGGCTTTTTTTGCCTATTTTTCTCCATTCCAATCTCAGGCTCAGTGCATGCCCCTTACATCCTAGGTCAAAAGCATTAGGAGGCAGGACTCGAAGGCTGCTTAACCCCTTAAGTCGAATGCCTGAAAAGTAGTTAATGACCAAAATGTTTTTTTTCGTTTTTGCCTCCTTGCGTTTCAACAGTTGTAACTTTTTCAATGACGCAGTTGTATGAGGCCTCATTTTATTCGAGACAAGTTGTACTTTATGGGGGAATAGTTTAAGTTCCACAATTTTCTGGGCCATGTTCACAGCTTGATTGCTTCACTAAACTGAACCCAGAGGCTGGCAACGCTGGCCTTTATGCCAACTGGGAAAAATTGACAGGTGCAGCGAATTGCAGAGCAAAAGCTCACATACCCCACTGCTAGGGGAACAATTATATGATAAAAAACTGCACACCAACTTAAAACCTGTTCACACCATGCATTATACTGTGGCTTTTCTGCATGCTGGTGTGAACAGGTTTTAAGTTGGTGTGCAGTTTTTTATCATCTAATTGTTCCCCTAGCAGTGGAGTATGTGAGCTTTTGCTCTGCAATTAGCTGCACCTGTCAATTTTTCCCAGTTAGCATAAAGGCCAGAGTTGTCAGCTTTTGGGTTCAATTTAGTCCAGCAATAAAGCTGTGAACATGGCCCCAATTGTGGTGTTTTTTGAGTAAGTAATGTCCCATGTTTTGTATGTTTTTTCTGGAATAGTTTAAGTTCACTTATAAATAATTGCAGAATTTAAAAAAATTTTTTTTTTTTTGTTTACATCATTCAAATTTCACACTTAATAATTTGTTAAATTAATTCTACAGGTTATAACAGTCGTGTGGATACCTAATATGTGTAGGGTTTTTTGTGTGTGTAATATATGCACAATTATTTTGTATTAAATATTTACTTTTATTTTATTATTTATTTTTTTATTCATTTTTTTACACTTTTTCTGTTTTGTTTTTTTTACTTTTTTTTAAATTCCATGAAGGGAGAACTGTGTCACATTTTTTATTTATTTTTGTACACTTAATAATGTATTAGCATATTCATATATGATAATGCATTATAATCTGTGTCAGTCTGCCAGCTCACAGTCTGTCCTAGTCACTGGCTTAGTACACAGACAGCTCTGGGGCCACTCTAGGTCCTCAGGGTTGCCTGTGCAGCTGTCCCCCGGGCTCTGTCGGGTCACCGGGTGTTCCGATCACCCGACAGGGCAGGGAAACCCTTGGATTGTGCTGCGGTGACGATCTGCCGCAATCAAAGGGTTAAAGCATCGGGGTGTGGAGGTTCCCCAACTCCCTGGTGCTCGCAAGGGATGCTCTGGGATTAGGACTGTGTAGTACAGCCCCAATCTCAGCGCAGCTGCGGCGCCCGGAGGCGCAAACTCCGATGTCTGCAGCGACGTCAAAAGACGGTGGGCAGTCATTAAAAAAGCTACTTTCATCACCTCATCTCCTGGGTTTAACATAGAGCCCAATTAATCAGATCCCAGACCAGACCCCTGTATTTACTTACCATCCTGGCTCTTCTTTCACTGATTTTAGATAATGTTAGGACCAAGTGTGGCAGTGCCTGGACGTGAAGAGAAAACAAGTGGGATAAGTGTACCAGCGCTCCTGGGCTCTGACTCACTTAATGTGTCACTGCTGATCAGCTACAGATCTGTTAGCTTCCACTGAAGGACAGGCATGTAAACAGCAGGGACATGTTCTAGGAGTGTTGTTACGTTTACCAAAGAAGCACTGCTACACAGAGAACCCTTTGGGAATGGGAGCGCTGTGTAATTTGCCCCCCTACCCATGCTGGCCCCCAGCTAAGATGGAACAGAACAATGTGAGCAACATATAACCTAACCTGGAGAAAAAGGGGATGTTTATGAATTGGTGCCCTCCTACCATCAGAAGTTGTATAGATCGTTCACATAGTGTCAGGGCTCGGCGGCGCTCAGCCTGCAGGGAGCAACCTTCTGCAGCAGCTGATTTGCGACCCCGCCCTGATAGACATTCTGCTGGTAGCTCTGTGAGTGACAGAGGTCCAGCCACTCCTGACAGGGGGCGTGTCGCAACAGCCAATGGGAGGACCCGGAGGACGCTCCAATCAGCAACAGGGGCGGTATACGGGAAACATATTTAAACTCCCTGCAGGCTGAGTGCTGCGCCTGCGATATTCACCTGGCTGCCTTGCTACCTGTGCTATTGTTTGTTGTTTGCTTACCTGTGTTCCTGACCCCGGCTTGTTCTCCTGACCCCGGCTTGTCTTCTGTTTTTGTACTTCGCTCCCGTTTGGCTTTTGACCTCGGCTTGTTTACGTTTATCCCTCTGGTTCTGATTTGTGGCTTGGCGTTCCTGATTTGTTATTGACCCGCACTGTCTGACTATTCTTCCTCCTGACGGCCCAGCACTCTAGCAGCGCAGGGACTGTCGCCCAGTTGGCGTCTGTCGCCTAGGGCAGCACATCAAGTAGGCAGGGACTGTGGGCTGGGTTCCAGCCAGGGCTCACTGTACCTCCCTTGACGTGACACATGGCTGATTAGAATTCTGATCCTAACGCAGATTTAGCACTGAACCTGGGCAGACTCGCCGTCTAAATCTGCCTCACATTGTTCCACATGGAAAATCTGTGTCACTGTGCACACAACGCTGATTTTCCTCTGCGCTGATTAAAACGTATTTATTAAAATTTCGGGCGCTGAAAAAGAACTGACATGTCAATCCTTGGGGTGGATTCCCGGCTGAATCCTCACATAATATATGAAAATCTGTCTTTGAAATCAGCGTAAAATCTATGTCTAAAAGCCACGCTTAACTGGCGAGTATTTTAGGAGTAGATTCCACGCGGATTCAGTGCTGAAATTTATTAGCACTGCAAATCAGCTGTTAAAACCTACCATATGACAGTATTATTGGTATCACTCACACACTGTTCTGACCTTCTGCAATAAGGTTTTGAAATAATTCAGTTTCAATTCTGCTGAGTCATTTTTGATATCCATTTTATCAAAGAGTTAAGGTATTTCACATGGTACGTTTTTGATGCATTTTTTATGCAGAAAGGCAAAGCAATTACTGCTCAAAAAACGCATCAAAAACGCACCAATAAGGAACCGTGTGAAAGAACCCTTTCTTGAATAGATAACCCATAGCTTTAGTTGACATAAATGGATCTATTTAATGTGGAATTAAAAGCTGGTTTATTTTTAACTATGGTTTGGTTTACAACAGAACCTCTGTCACAGAGGTGTAAATGGACGTAAATCGACAATTGACACCAATGGTGCCCAGTGGACCCCATTGACTGCAATAAGTCCATCTGATTTCTGCCATTGTGTCCATTGTATTTTACAGAATTCTAGGAAGCTTGGGACAGAGATTGCGGAACCTCTGACGTTGATGGGAACCAGGCCTGTTTGTCTTAGTACTGTTTGCATTTAAAAATTTCTAATGTGAAGTGACTCAGAGAAAAAATGACTTTCTGAAAGAGTATATTCACACGGTGTACTCAAATTGTACTTGATTATCATAATTTCTGCCTTAAAATAGTGGCAAAAATACAGCATTTTGCTGCAAACTATAATCTGATCTCACATAAATTTTTACTGTTTCACGAAAAATGCTACATTTTTGGTGGCATTTTCCTTGCTGTTGTTTTTCACACTTTTTTTGCCCCAAAAAACTGCAACCAGATTATTTCTGAAAGTTCATAGTTAAGTTTTAAAATTCTCTTCAAAAATGGGGCACATGTATTGTAACTACCTAAGGCCCGGTTCACATGGCTTATTCAAGGGGGGTGGATTTCACCCGCAATTACGGCTTGAATAACGGGCGGGGCGGGGGCACATCTCCCCTGCCCCATAGACTTTCATTATCCACGGCGCGTATCCCGCCGGGATAATGAACATGTCACTTATCTCCGCCCGCGGCGTATTCGCCGAGTGGGGAGAAGAGACGGAATCCATAGTTCTCTATGAGAACTGTGGATTACCATAATGGCTGGGACGGATTCCAGCCGTACTGCAGCGCAGTACAGCGTGCAATACGGCTGGAATCCGTGCCCAAAATAAGCCGTGTGAACGGCCCCTAAGGGTGATTTCACACAATGAATTTTAACAAGAAATTCAATGTGTATTCTGCGTTGGATTCTTTGTCAAACTCCTTGTGCAATCCAAAGGCCGTTCACTTGAATGGCCACAGTGAACATGTTCCTTCTTTTGAGCAGATCCTCATCGGATCCCGCTCGGGGAGGAATGACGCAGTTTAGCCCCATTACAATCAGGCTAAGCCGCATAAGAGGCGAATACCGCCTCAGTTAAGTAAAAAATCATTTGCAGAAATCTGAGGATTATACGTCTTATTTTTCCATTAGGAAAAGTCTGACGTGAACCCAGCCTAAAAGTTAGACAGCATAAACTAGGACCTGAATGCTCCAGATTTATTACAAAATAGGTAAGTCAAAAATACAGAAAGAGATTTAAGAAAAGAAAGTAACTCACTTGTGATAGGCTCTCCTTACAAAAGTAGATAAAAAACACCAGGGGCCTTATGCATGAAAACTGTCTAGCAGTAAGACTGTCTTTGTTGCCCATAGCTACCAATCAGAACTTAGCTTTTATTTTTCCAGAATATTATATGAAATAAAAGCCAAGTCCTGATTGGTTGCTCTGAGCAACAAAGACAGTCTTACTGCTAGATAGTTTTCATACATAATGCCCTTAGTATTCTGGAGACTTAGAAGGGTGTTGTGATAACATAAATGTGCATGTGCAAGACAATGAATTCTCACAATGTTTGTAGGTACAACGCAATACATTGGGATAGAACAACAAACTGCTGCTAGTTATATTAGTGCTTGCAGCACTGTTATAGAAATAAGGTATAGAATGGATCACAACAAATTAAAATTATAATTACTACATGACAGTGGCATAAGCATAATAGGATCAATTAGTTCTCATGGTTGAAGACAACACATGCGCAATAGTATTGATCAGAAAGACCAACACCCTGGCTTACACTGTTTGATAAGTTTGGTGCACCTATGCACTTGTCTAGCTTTTTTAGACTATTAGCTGCCTTACTTTACACCAAAATTCTGTGCTAGGTTTTTGGTGAAATTCTGGTAAAGTCTAGTGCATCCTCTGATGTGACTGAGAGTGAATTTGGGTGAAATTCAAATACTGAAGGAGTGACGTTTGTCATGATCATTTAGAGGGAGCTAGGAGGCAGCACCTCTCTGTATTCTCCCATGCATCCGCTCACCCCCTTCCCCTGCTGGGACAACGCATCGGCTTTCCCCTGGTCTCAGCCCTTCCGGTGGCGAATGGCGAAGTGGTACTTTCTGAGTGCCAGGCTTTAGCGTAGCAACCTCCGGAGACCAGCAGGTCAAGTGGTTGTGGTCTGTCTCCACGATGAAATGGCACCCATATAAGTAAGGCTGCAGATGCTGCAGGGCCAACACTACTGCCTTGCAGTCCTTCTCCATCATGGAGTAGGCCACTTTCTTTGGCAGAAGCTTCCGGCTATGTCATCCAGGTATGCGGCTACGTATCCATCAAGTCCCTTGAGCAGCGTGTTGACCATCCGCTGAAAAGTGCCATGACAGTGGACTTGTAGTCCAAATGGGGTGATAAAGGAAGGTCGTTCCCGTGCCTCACAGGTCAGAGGAATCCGCCAGTATCCCTGATTCAGATCCATGGTGGTCAGGTACTTGGCTCCGGCCAACAGATCGAGCATGTCATTGATGCACGACATTAAGTACGCATCAGTGACTGTAACAGCATTGAGCCCCCTGTAGTCCACGGAGAACCAGGTGGTCTGGTACTTTTTGGGGACGAGGACTATGGGCGAGGCACAGCACTGTTGGATGCCTGGATGACCCCCAGCTTCAGCATTTTATCAATCTCCTCACTCATGTGCTGCTGCACCTCTACGGAGATCCAATATGCTGAATGCCGGATCGATTGTTCTCCGGTGTCCAACTCTGTCCTTCCTGGCACGTTGCTGAACAACTCCCGGAAAGGGTAGAGAATTGCCCACAGCTGGGACCGTCGGTCCTCCAGGTGCTGTTCACAAACCCTCGTATCCTCTATGGATCCATCACCCTAGTCAGGGCGAGCATATCAAAGATGGTCTCCACCCCCCCTTCCTCTTGCAGGTTGCACACTGGAAGAGCACATGCCTTCCGCTCATGATGCGCCTTCATCATGTTCAGGTGGAAGGCTTTCCGCCTTCCCTGGTCATGGTCCAGGGTGACTGGGTACGTTATGGCGTTGAGTTGCTGGTGGACAAGGTATGGGCCTTCTCAGGCTGCCTGAAGCTTTTCCTATGGTACAGGAACCAGTACCCACACCTTCTGACCCACCTGGTAGGTCCTCTCGCAAGCGTTCTGGTTGTGCCACCGCTTCTGGTCAGTTTGGGCCTGCACCATATTGTCACACAACAGCCTGTATTTTGTCATGGAAGTGCACAACATACTCGATGCCTGACTCCTCAGGGATGGCTAAGTCTCCCTCCCAGGCCTCTTTCACCAGAGCCAGTGGCCCCTGTACACGTCACCCATACAGGAGCTTGAAGGTGGCAAACCCCGTCGAGGTCTCTGGAACCTCCCAGTAAGCCAGGTGTGGGAGGTACCGCTCCCAGTCGCACCCATGGGAGATGACCTACATCTTACGCATCTGCTGTAGGGTGCCATTGAACCATTCACACAGGCCATTAGTTTATGGGTGGTACGGGCTGGCCAACAAATGTTGCACTTGTATCTGCTTACAGAGGGACTCCATCAACTGTGACATGAACTAGGTCCCCCGGTCAGTTAGCATTTCCTGGGGAAAACCACTCGGGAGAAAATCTCCAGTAATGCGGTGGCCACCTTGTCGGCCTGAATAGACAACAAGGCCACCGCTTCTGGTACTGGATGGAATAGTCGACTACCGTCAGTACGAAGCATTTCCTGGAGCTGTTGGACATAGACAGCAGACCAATTAGATCCACAGCCACCCTCCTGAAAGACTTGTCAATGATGGGCAGAGTTACCAGTGGAGCTTTGGGGCACGGCCCCGCCTTCCCCACCCTCTGACAGGTGTCGCATGAATTGCAGTAAAAGAAAATATATAATGTCCAGCACTTGGTGATAGATAGGTGGTAGTGGAAATGAGTATTGTAACTCAAGATAAAGTACCGAAATAATACAATTCCACAGCATACTCCAGGGGTTTTTTGCTTTTAAGTGCAAAATTTAGAAGAATATAGTGAATACAAATAAAGGTTACAGTAAATAAATTCTATACAAATTACAACAAGAAGGATATGTAGTCTGGGACGACGTGATCTTCAGGATAGATGTTTCGATTGGCATAGAAACCTTTTTCAATATATCACTGTGAAGAAAATAAACAGTTGAGGTATGGAGGCAAGAGAATAACAATCAAGGAGGAGTAAAAATAAGATAATGTACATAGAGAGCAACTTCAGGGTAAACAAAGAAGAACAGAGTCAGACAGAGCAAGTCAGGAAGGAGGAAAAAAAGAGAAGGACAACGAGGAGGAGAGGAGATGGAGGGTGCAATGGAAAAGATCCAAGTAAGAAGTTAGTATGAGATCGAGGTAGTATAAGTCTTCAGAAGAAAGCATGAAACCAGAATGGGGGGGGGGGGAGAGAAAAAATTGGGGAGATTGTAGGAGGCAAAGAGATTCAGGGTTTAGAAGGCAAGTAGATATGGGGTTTAAAAGGTAAGGAGATGTGTATTGGAGATATAGACATATACTGACATATACTGAAAATGAGCTGAAGAATATCCAGATAGAAATAGGGGGTCAGCGTTTACCATGATATATCGAGACTATAGGCCCAATATGGAATATGATGATAGCTGAAAGAGAAGGGCAAAAGAGGCCAAATATGCTATAGTGATGGCAGGAAAGAAAAAGTGGAACAGTATATCAATCGAGAGGCAAATATAATGAAGTTAGGGAGTAGCAGGAAAGAATGAAAATAAAGAAAATGCTGCCTAATAGGATGAAGGTAAGTATGGGGAAATGAGTAAAAAGTATATAAACATAACATAAATTACATGCAGAGTAGGGAAAAATAAAAAATATACAGACTAGGACAAGTCAGAGATAAAGGAATAAATGGGAAAGAAACAAATAAGGAAAAGAATGGAAGAAAGAAGAAGATGAGAAGAAGAAAACAAAAAAGAAAGAAAGGGAAGAGACACTCGGCGGGGGGGGGGGGGGGGATTGCAGTAGGCCACGCCTCCACTGAATCCGGTCAGACCGTCTCTCATGCAGGTGAGAGATCTGTTTACCCACACAGGTTAAACAGACCTTTAGTAGCCCGGTAGACTGCCACAAGTTCCTTGTTAGATATATGCCTGGTCCGTTACAGGCGGATACCGTGCCAAGGACCTGCCTGGGTGGTGTTATATTCAAGACCGAGAATACAGACATATGATTCACGGATTGAGACTGCAGAAGTAAGGGTATGTTCACACTGTGTCTTTGTGAGGCGTAATTTGGTGCATAATTGCGCTGCAATGAGCCCAAATTACACCATGCAAATATGGTAATTACCTGCCGTTTTCCCTGACACATATTATGGGCCAGGAGAAAGATGTGACAATGGGGAAAATGAAAGTGAATAGGGGCCGGGTCAGGATGTTTTAGTAGTACGCGCTGGCAAGCGCTGACCAGCTTTGTTTGTTTAAGATAAGTACATGTTTTCACTCCTTAGAGCTCTGTAGTCTTGTGTACTACAAATTTTACATCTCCTGTAGTCATTTCAATATAACAGGATCAGCTACCAATAGCAGAGCAGATATGCAAATCACTGCAATAGACCTGCCCACAGCCTAAACAGGAAGTGTGAGTTTGAAGCTGCCCCATGAAACTGACTCTATGAAACTGCACAGTGAGGCAACCTCTTTTAATATGTCTATTTGATTTATAATCCTATAGACAAACACATCACTGAACAAAAGAATGTATGAAGACACAAGCTCAAAGAAACCCTGTTCTGTTAATCTTGACAAGCTTCTTGCAGATTTTTCACAGATAGATAAGGTAAATACTGTAAAATTATTTTTACTTTTTATAACTTGTTCTTTGTCATTACAACTGTATGAGTCTTAAACTTTTTAGAACAAGTTGTATATTTTAAAGCACCATTTCAAGGTTAATATAATCAATTACCTTTCATACTTATTTTGAGGGTACAAATGAAAAAGACAGCAATTTGTTATTGTTTGTATTTTTATGCCGCTGCCATCTGGTAGAAATTTAAGGCGACATGTATGAACGTTGGCGCTGACAGCCAGTTCTAAATAGCTTTAACGCAGTGTAGAATGTGCCAGAATGTATGAACCTGTTCTTCTGCAGGTCATACATACAGGCGCAGTCTAGTGCCAATACGACAACTCAGGCTCAGGCACCACCTTTACCCTGGTCTGGTTGTTCTAACTGTTCAGTGCCTGAATTTGGTGTCGAAGAATCATAAATGTGTCTAATTATATGAATTTGGTGCAACACGCCCCCAGAACGCCCCAAATCTTTGGAGCATTAAAAAGTGTTGCACAGGAGGTAATCACATCAAAGCATACATGCCAACTCTCCCGTTTTTGGTGGGGGGGTCCCACTATTTGGGGTCCCCTTCCGCCCTACCGGGGGAGTTGGCATTCCTCCCGCCACCAGCAGGCGGCGGAGGTTCTTTAAATGGCCGCGGCGACAGAGTAGCGCTAGTGCGCTACTCGGGCGCTGCCGGGCCGCTCCTACACGCGGGTGAAGCGGCCGCTGCGCCGGCTTCACCTGCCCGGAGTCTCGCTGTGCAGGGAGGAGGCAGGAGGGATCGTTCCTCTCCTCCCTCCTCCCCCTGTATGTCCGGCGCCGGTGTGTGCGCCGCACATACAGGTCAGCGGCGCAGGGGAAGTGATGCGCGGCTGCTCTCACTTCCCCCTGCGTCGCTGAGGAGATCGTCCGGTGCAACCGTGCTGCTGGAGCCTGGTGAGGTAAGTGGATTTTATTATTTTATTTTTATTAGCTATATGGGGGGCTCTGCTGCACGGGGTGGCAACAGAGGGGACATCTACCTGGCAACAGAGGGGACATCTACCTGGCAACAAGGGGTGGCAATACACTACCTGGTAACAAGGGGGCATCTACCTGGCAACAGAGGGGGCATCTACCTGGCAACAGAGGGGCATCACTGGCAAACAAGGGGGCATCTACCTGGCAACAATGGGGGCACTACCTGGCAACAGAGGGGGCACTACCTGGCAAACAATGGGGGCACTACCTGGCAAACAATGGGGGCACTACCTGGCAACAAAGGGGGCACCTACCTGGCTACAAGGGGGCATCTACTGGCTACAAAGGGGGCACCTACCTGGCTAGAGGGGGCATCTACCCGCTTAAGGGGCACTTAACTACCTGGCTATAAGGGCATCTACCTGGCTTTCTTCCAAAGCCGTTATGCAGTTAGGTGGAGTGGGTGTGGCTTTTTGAAGGGGCGTGGCATACCGACAAGATGGGCGCCGCCCACTAAAATCTCCTGCTTTTTCATTTTCAAAAGTTGGCAACTATGCATCAAAGTTTGCAGTGCAACTGTTCATACATCCATAGAGCAGATCTACTACCGCTTTTTGACGCTAGAAAATTGGCGCAGCCCCATTCATACATGTCACCCTTAGTTTTAACTTTAATTATATGGGTAGTGAAAACTTTTTTTTTGTCTTATAAGGACTGCAATTACTTCTATTATACATTGCAATACTGACAGAAAGCCTATAATAATAATAATAATGACATGTCTTGTAATATATTTTTAATAATGTATTCACAAAATGTAATATTTTTATTGGTGCTTTGGTGTATGTCAGGCATCCTCAACCTGCGGCCCCCCAGCTGTTGGGAAACTACAACTCCCATCATGCATTTGTATAGTCTATGGGCATGATGGGAGAAGTAGTTTCCCAACAGCTGGAGGGCCGCAGTTTGAGGATGCCTGGTGTATGTTATTTGTCAGTACTATTTATTGGTACCCAAAAAAATAACCTTCAGCCGGCAAGATTCAAGCCCTCACATCGGTTCTTACATAGGCCAGAAAAATAAAAAAATTATTGGTCTCAAAAAATGGAGACGCAAAACAAATGTAAAAAATATGACAAGGTGTTTAAAAAAAAGAAATCGTAAAACACAACGAAAACTATTTAAATTTGATTGCTAGAATTGTACAGATCTTCAGGATGAAGATAATATGTCGTTTATACCGCACTGGGAACTGCATGAAAACAAACCCCCCATCATAATTTTTTATCTGGTACATTATATGATACAGTGAATGGTACCATATAATGAGATTCTAACTTTGAATAAAGGACACCCATGCTGACGCCTTCTAGATTGTTCTTTGGAGTATTATAGGTGGAAATGGGACTGCTTCCACTTGGCTGTCTGCTGCATTTGAAGGGGTCCAATGTGAAGACAAGTAAGGACATGTCCCCACGGCAAGGGTTTTCGGCCGGTTTTTCAGCCGGTTTGCAGTTTTTCAGACCGCCTGAAAAAACGGCCGAAAATGAGCACAATTGTGCTCTATGGAAAACCCGTGCAGCAGTCCCCAATGCACTGGTTTTCCTCCTGCAGGCCTCACAAAAAACATTGAGCATGTTCATTTTTCCGTCCGTTTCCGGACAGAATATGAACACCTCAATGGGAGGGCTCTTCTCCGCTCATCGCGGCCGCAAGACTGGACAAATACCGGCCAGGTAAACCGACCAGTATTTGTCCACTGCTGTGTGAACGCACCCTAAGAACTACTGTGCTGTCCAAAACAGTATTTATTGCAAAGATGGTAGCATTAAAAAGTCCAACTTATCCTGCATAAAACAAGCCATCATATGTCTATCTAGACATGAAAATAAAAAGTTATGGCTCTCGAAAGGCAGTGAAGAAAAAACGAACACAGTGTAAACTAAAAAGCTGCATGGGTCCACCCTCAGGATAGCTGGGACCACCCTCAGGATAGCACATCAATGTGTAAAAATTGGGAGCCCTCCCCACCAATCAGCAGAACTTTGACAATCATACAAGTGAGGCTGTGTCAGATACCTGTATAATTGTATGAATGTAACTCCTAACCTCATATGGAGGACCTGTACACTCTACTGCCACAGGGTAAGACATGGTAAGGGGTTCAACTTAAGGTAGGTTCCCACCACATATTCATGTGTCTGAAAAATCTGTAGCAGAATCCAGTGATGCCTTAGGATTTCCCCTCTCTTCTAGAAGCAGATTATCCCCAGACTTGAAATCCAACCTGATTCTACGTAAAAAAAAAACCTGTTGTGTCGCTTCTTTTTTTTCTGCAGTTCACAGTGTGGAGAACATCCAACATGGTTTTCACACAGATTATGAAATCGGGGTCACCTAAAAAATTGAACCATCAATGGAGTATTTTATCTCATTTATTAGCTTTAAACGTGAAGGCAACTGAAAATAAAAACTACAAAATACATCACTCTTCTGATTTTGCTTCTCTTCACAGTTAGGAGTAGATCGTATCTCCTGCTTTTGTAAAAATGTTTCCCTTGTTACTGACCACCTCTCTCTACATTCATTTCTCCAGCAGTGGGCAGGATGGTGACCTCATTCCCTGTTCTGTTTCTTATCTGAAAGATAAGAGCTTGTTTACATTACTTACTCGCAAGCATTAATTCTTTAGAGCTCTATAGCTTTGTACAATGATCTTTACAAACCTCCAGTACTTATGCCACTCTATCAGGATCAGCTAGGAAAAGCAGAGCTGATATGTCAATCACTGCTGTAGAACCCCCCACAGCTTAACCAGGAAGTGTGAGTCTGAAGCCGGCTGTGGCTCTGTGAAACAAGCAGCTTGTTTTCTATTGCACACATTAATATCTGGTAAATGCTCTCTAGTTTTATTCAGCATAGTTGAGAACAGAATTTCGTATGCACCATTATCTTCCATAACAGAATGCTTTGTGTTTGTACAGAAATTTGCAGAGGTTAACGGAAAGAATAACCTGCTTGAAATCCAGCTGGAGAAATGGAGTCGAATGTGGAAAATTAGTCAGACAAAACAGTTGAGCCTCGCACAAGGTGTGATAATAATGCGATACAGCTGTAGTATCTGGAAGCTGGTGCTTCCCAGTACTTCATCTGAAGCACTCTGATTAGTCTTCATCTTTTAAGAGTACCTGTCAGAAATACGCTATAGTGCACTTGGACCAGAATTGAAGAGCGGGACATGATTACTTTTTCTGACAAGTTTATTGATCTGTGTTAGGCCAGAAATGTTCAGTACAGCATATTCAATTGCAGAAGAGCACGTGTTTCCTAAGAAAAATAATGTATATGTTTAAAAGACCCTTGTCCAGACAACCGCCTGTAGTGGGTGTTCACACGGCATCATTTGGGCTGTATTTTTGCCTGTATTTCAGGCATAATTTGGCTGAAATACAGCCCAAACTATTTACAACACAGTTGTCGCAGAAACAGCATATTTTACAATCGTAATTTAGCGCACGTGCCAGCAAATATAAGGTATAGGAGGCACAGATGTCTCGTTTACGCTGTTTAAAGTACCTGCTTACAAGCGCATTATTTTAATAGTGCAGTGAATGCATATTGCAGCGTGTACTGTTCACACTGCAATATAGCATATGAACCTGGCCTTAGAAGAGGGAGACTTAGGGCATGTCACCTGAATTTACAGACGGTTTTCGGTTTTGAAAGCCGTCTGTAAACTGGGTGTCGACCTTTTTAATGGACTTCAATAGATAATCCGTGCAGCAGTCCCTACTGCACGGATTTTCCACCGGACTTTTTTTTAGACCTCCGGAGGTCCGAAAAACATAGAACATGTTCATTCTTCTACCCGGTTTTCGGGTGGAACATGAACATGTTGATGCGAATGGGGACAGCTTGAACCCCCAAAGCGCAGAGAAAAGCTGCCCCCCTGCTTGCCAAAAACAGACCAAATACCAGTCGGGATTTCCCGACCGGTATTTGGTCTGTGCCGTGTAAACGGCCCCTTACAAAACTAAATCAGCCTTGGGGCCTGTTCATTTTTTTAGGAGCTGTGGGGGCCTGTGAGGACAATGATGACATATCTCAGCAATAATATATGGTTTGGACAGCACTGACAGTCCTCTTTATAGCGTCACCTCAAAAACACCTTCTTAATGCAACAGATCGCCACATGGAGACGGCCTCACCTCCATGTTATTTATTTAAAAAAATCCCAGTACAGAAAAACAGCAACGTTTCGACCCAATACAATGAGTCTTTTCAAGCTGAAAAAGACTCATTGTATTGGGTCGAAACGTTGCTGTTTTTCTGTACTGGGATTTTTTAAATAAATAACACCTATGCTGACGCCTGCTGTATTCATCTTGGATATCTCAGCAATAAGTCATCATTTAATAAGATAAGAATACACCTTTAAAGGGAGCGTCAAAGTCCTTCTTTTACATAAATGATTGCTGCTGCTCCCGAACAGTGACAATCTGACTGCTGGCAGTGGTAAAAAAAACACAAGACTCAGTGAGAGCACAGCAGCGGCATCACTGGAATTGGGGCGAGGATAAAGGTCAGGGTGTTGTTTTTTTAAATTTGTGACTCCAGCAGCAGCAGTAGTAGTGATAATTTCTTTAAAAGGTTGCTGTTAAGGTAATGCTTGCAGTAACATCTACATAAAGTATATGTGATGAATCGTAGCTGTTTTTCCTATTAAGCTGCACTTGTGTAAGCTGTGTACTTCAAGGTTAGTGTCTCTTTAGGTTGTACAAGTAACTAATTTATTCTGACTAAGTGGAGTGCATGAAATGTATGTAATATTTCAGTTTTTTATTGTGCAGAGTGCGTCGCATTACAAGAGGTTATCAAAGGTCTGCAGGAAACCATTGAATTACAATGTAACATGAGAGGTAAATCTCTTCACTATTTCTATTTCTTTTGTTTCATCTTACTAATGCCATGGTTAGAGGCAGATTTATAGATTAAAGGGGTTGTCTCGCTACAATGATTGGGTTTTAATTAAAAGATCTTTAAAAAACAAGCAGCTTTGCAATATATGTTCATTACAAATGTCCTACTGATTTTGAGTAAGCCCTGTTAGCAGGAGTGCATCAGCTCCTCAAATCTCTATAGCAGCCGACCTGTTGATCCGTATCTTACTGGCTGTCAGGTCTTTATGACTCCTCAATCTTTGAAGACAAGGTCGGAGCAGAGAGCCCCTCCCGCACAGAATTGCTTCTGTAGTGCAGGAGGGGGAGGGAGCACTCTGGCGTCTGTGTCCAAGCTGCCTGATTAACCCTTTTGTTCCCTGCTTCCTCCTGCTCTCTACACAGATAGATGTGACAGCAGTGACCCTGTCTGTTACTATAATCATGATATGTCTTTGGAACTGTGACTATACTAATACTATACAGATCAGGCATGTGAATACTTTATGCTCTCCTGTATTAGTGAGACATCCTGAGTATAGTAACACTTCCCTTGTTGTTGCTGGAGATGTGGAGACTTGTAAGCTAAGCAGGGGATATAGGAACACATGCATCCCCTCTGCTCTATTAGCATACACAGCAGCTTCACATTCCTCTCTACACTCATAGATCAGCCCTCTCCTGTAACAGACCTAGGCAGGCACACACAGGGTGAACTCTGGCAGCAAACCCCTTCCCCCCCCCTGTATAGAAGTGTAGCTGCCTGTGTGCTGATGGGAGGGGGGGAGAGGGAGCAGAAGAGACAGACCAAGAAACATGCCCCTCAGTTCAACTTACCAGGGACACTGACAGGCTGAAAGCTCGTAATGAGACAACTCCTTTAATACAACACAATGATACATAATTCTACACCATAAAATACAACATAAACTAGCATTTACTATTGTTCTTTTAAAACCATAATTTTCACAACTTAGTATCCGACTCATTTTCAGTTTTTCGGTTCTGTTTTTTTCATCCTGGCTTTACAAGAACCATAATGTTTTTCTCTTCCATTCAAATAGTCATATTAGGACTTGTTTTTTTACAGGACGTGTTGTATTTTTTAATGGTACAATTTAATGCATGCAACACGCATTTGTTTTGTTTTCATATGGTAGAGCTGTAAGATGGCTGATTTTAGTGGGGTAGGATCTACTTTTTATGGGTACTAATTTGGAGAGTAAGCAACTTTTGATCACTTTGTATTTCATGCTTTCTGGGTGGCTGGATAAAAAAAATAAAATTTTCTGTTGTCATTTTTTTATTGTGTGCAGCCTGTAGGATAAATAATATGATATTGTATTAGATCTGTCTTTTACAGAGGCAGTGATACCAATTATGTTAAATCAAGTTTTTATTGATTATTTTTTTAATATGATAACTGGGAAAAGGGGTTTTTTTTTCGTTTTCTAACAGTGTGCATGTCCTCGGGACGTTGACAACTGTGGCAGAGCAGAGAGCCATAGGTTGCTTGCTCTGCCAACCACTCCTGTGACCTAGGCCTATGGCCTTCAGGACTAAGTGGTGCACATGGCATGATGTAGCAATGTTATCACGCCTACTGGGCCGCTGCATTACCTAGACCACAGGTCTTGGGCAGCCCGCTTAGGCTTGCAACCTATGAGATGCCAGGTGCAGCCTTCTAGCATGGGCAGCATGATGACAGACACACTGTCCCAGAATGAGCTGTTCGTCAGGGGAACAGGGAAAGGTGAGTATTGTTTTTTCTATTTTCAATTAGTCAAAGGGCTCTAGTTAGAATGGAGAGGACTACCTACAGAGTCCAATACAACTACCTACCTCCGGAATGCCTCTATACCTATTTACCTACAGGGAGCCCCTATACCTACCTACATACAGGGACCTATATACTGACCTACCCACAGAGAGCCTATACACACACCGACGTACCTAACTACTGGGTGGCCCTATATTCCTACCTACATTGGGTCTCTATACTTACCTATATAGGGCCTATATACCTACCTACAGTGGGCCTGAATACCTACCTACATATCTTTAGGGGGGTGAAGATATCTACATACCTACTAGGGAGCCTTTATACCTACCTAACAGGGGGCCTATATACCTACCTCTCTAATTGGAGACCGATATGCCAATCTACCTACTAAATGGGGGATCTATATGCTAACCTTCCTAATGACGGCCTATATGCCTGCCTACCTACTTAATAGAGGGCCTATACACCTACCAACATATCTTCTGAGGGGCCTATACATATCTGCCTTTCTACCTACTACAGAGAGGTCTTTGTACCTATGAACAATATCTCACAAAAGTGAGTACACTACTCATATTTTTTTATGAATATTGAATTATATCTGTTCACAGGACAACACAGAGGATATGATGTTTTGAAACAATGTAAAGTAGTCAGTCTTCCACTCCTCCATGACAACATCATGGAGCTGCTAGATGTTACAGACCTTGCACTCCTCCACCTTCTATTTGAGGATGCCCCACAGATGCTCAATAGGGTTTAGGTCTGGAGACTAGTGTTGAACGATTATTATCGACAAACTTGAAATCGGCACGGTTTATTAATGTGATCGGATGTTTTTCGATCACGCGATAATTTATGGTGAAAATCGCACATAATCTATTAATATCGCGCCATTTTCAGCACTTCCTGTCTATTTTGGCGGCAGCAAATCAAGCTTTACAGAATAGAGCAGGGTGGAGCTGGTGTAGTGCGACGTCAGTGACTCGATGTGTATGGGTTGCAGATGGCTGGAGAAAAATCACATGAACCTCGTTTACAAAGAACACCCCTCCTGTTCAGCTCAGTGTGTGTCTGTGTATCATAAGAGCAGGAAGTGAGCTCGGTACCCCTCGTCTCAAAACAGGTCTCCGCGAAATGTTTTCTATTTGTTCCACAGACAACTATCTTTATAGCTGTGAACATTAGAACTTAGGTAGATTAGAGATTTGCAGATTTTAGTTCTAGTCGTGAGAATGTTTAAAGGAGCATCTAGCGCTGTACAGCCGCGGAGAGGTGTCCGGGGGGTTGCGGCAAACACAAACAGAACAACAGGCTCTTTAAAGGAGAGTGATATGTGCAGCCAGACTGTGTTTAGAGTTTTAGACCCGCATTGCAATTGTATATTATTAACAATTTTTGGCCAGTTTTTTTGTGAAATATATCTTGTATGTTTGTGCAGCATGCATTTAAATTTGAATACAGCAATTTTGTAGTCTCCGCAGGTGTATTGATAGTGCAATCCAAATATATTTTTACATAGCAGTTATTGGCCACGTGGTGCGTCCCTAGTTTTTTCAAATATCCACGTTGTACGACAATTCTTGATTATGATCATTGCTGCAAAAAACACAATTTTCGTCATCCTTTTAACTTCTGAATAGTTTTAATTGGGCTCGATGAATCTCAGTGGTTGGCGCAGATAGCGCCTTGCATGAAATTTTGTTTGAAACTATCAATTCGTAGTCTACTGGCCATTTGTAAATCCTGACTAAGGAAGAACACTGTTTGATTTTGTCTTACGGTTCCTCACCAGACGCATTTCACATGTATTCGCAAGAAACATTTCAGCTTCTAATCCAAGTTGGCTTGTAGGAAATTAGAGGGAATATAAGAATAGCTGTGATTTGCCCGTCCTTTTAATAAGAGACTTTCCAAAACTCTTCCATACCTTCTCAAATTTTTTATCTTCTGAACATGGGAGTGAAAATGGCAGGTGGTAAGCAACCAAAGAGGGTAGACAAGGAGGTAGAGGTAAGAGAGAAGTGGTTTTCTCCTTCCAGCTGGCGAACAACACGCAAGCCAGTGGATCAGTCGGTGCTGGACCGTCAGGCCTGTCATCACTGGTCAGGGCCTTGTGAATCTCAGTAAACGAAACAGCGTCGCCAATCCTGTTCTTCAGTGGTTAATGCAACCTGCATCAGCAGTGCCCTTATACCTCCTCGTCCTCCCAGACACGGCCACAGAATGTCATCATCAAGCATATGTCCCAACAGCCTACCGTCACCCTGAAGCGAAGCAGCCCAAATGTCAACTCCGAGTACCCACCACTGTGAATAATCCATTTTCTGAAGACCACTTTGATGACAAATGCGGTTGGGGTCGAAAGGCATGCTAAAAGTTCAGAGGCCAAAGAGGATGATTTTGTCTCTGCTCTGACACCCATTTACTGATGCCATCAAAGGAGGAGAATGAAGCCGGTCAATTCGGCAAAAATCCCGGGCGGGTCGGCAACCCCATGCAGTGCCCTCTTGCTTGTAGCCCGCAGCTCATGTATGCAGAATGTCATGACCCCCGACCAAGTCACCTGTGTTGATGAGATGATTGATGACAATTGCGGATCCAACATGTCTTTTCAGCATGAATTTTTCTGCGAGCGCATCACATTGGACGACGAGAAAAGACGATGGGGTATTTGTCATACGGTCCCGCCTCAAAAAGGAGAGGGAGGTCGCAGAAGTCCGCTGAGATGATACCACCAGCCACGGCATCGGAAACCCCGCACCTCGCTTATCGCCGTCAAAAAGGTCCAGACCTCTCAAGGCCTGAGGCCTTCTTTGAGCAAGTCCTCTGATCACCCACGGATTTCGATATGCCGCCTTTGCCATAAAACGCATCAGTAGAGCAAGAAGTCTTAGGTGTTTAACCACCACCAACATCCTAGTCACATGCGAGCGAATGCATGAGTTGAAATGGAGGCAACACTTGGCCAAAAAAAGGCCACACCGATGCCGGTGGAGCTTCCAACCACTGTCACACCTCTGTTCCTCACTTCTCCCTCTCCTCCGCCACCACCAAGCGTTCCTCAGCTGCCCATGTCTCTCAGAGACATGATCAGAGGATCAGCCTCCGCGTTCAGCCCTCCACCGTCGCCCAAATACCACAGCACCACCAGAGACCCATCCTACCCCTTCTCCTTCCGCCAGTTTGAACGACCTCCACACCATAACAGGCTGCCAGCCTAGCAGCCATCCTACTGTCTTCCAGTTTGGGAGCAAAGAAACCAATTTAACCCAAACCATCCCAAAGCCAAAAGCCTGAATGTTCGTTATTTGTTTTTGCCAGGCTTTGGCCTTGGAAATGTTGCCTTTCCGTCTGGTGGAACACAATGGTTTCGCCACGTCATGGCCCTTGCCTGCCCCCAATACCAGATGCCCCGGGCATTCATTTCTTTGCCAGAAAAGCCGTCTCCTGCCTGGCCAGCCACATGTCTATCTAAAATTTTCAAGCCCGATGTCCCTGCATCTGTGTCCGAAAAGTCCATCTGACCACCGACACATGGACGAGAAGCACGGCCAAGGCCGCTAATATCGCGGTGGACAGCTCACTGAGATGAGCTGAGGTTGATGTCTCTGTGGTGACGTGGCTCACAGGCTCGGCGCACTCTCTTCAAAAACCCAGGGATGGTGTGGCAGGGCACTTTCCGCCCAAGGTCCTTGGGAGTGTGTGGGCGGCGACGAGCGTGATGCGCGCGCGTGAACCAGGCCATGTTGAAATTAATCTTCCGTGGAGACCGTCCCACAGCACAGTCAGGAGCTGTGGAACGTCTCTCCGCACGAACGAGCGCTGGCTGGGTTACAAGAACCCTTGTGGCCAGGCAAAGGTGGTGTGCGATAATGCGAAATATCTCGCCGCCCTTAAGATCGTAGGCTGGAGCACGATCCCGTGCCTGCACATGGTCATGAACTCGTTGTTCCAGATAATTTCTAAAGGCGCTACCCGGGTCTGGACTGCCCTCCTGAGGAAGCTCGAGGTCTAGTCCGCGCTTCCGCCGTTCGCACCCTTCTTACGTCCCGCCTGGCTGCGTTGCAGCATCAGCCTCGGCCTCCCGTCAACCGTCTCATTGTTTGACCTGTGGCGAACACACTTGGAATCCACCCACCACATGCTCCAGCGATGTGGAGCAAGCGCAATGCATACGCAGTAACGAAGTGACACATGGCCCTGACAAGCAGCGGTCGGACCTCGGGTGTTGAGCCACCGAGAGTGGTGCAGTGTGAAAGGCCTGCAACCATCCTTGCCAGTTTTGAAAGCCACCAAAATGGTCCAGTGCGGACAATGCCTTGTCAGCCAATGAGCATTGTGGGTGATCTAGTTCTGGAAACTATCGTTGGACACTCTGAAACATCAGGTCCCGCCAGCGATGGAGTAAGAGATGACACAGGTGCGGGACACGGACTTTCTCTGCTTCGAATCCAAAGGCCCGACAGTTCACAATTTTATCGTCTTCATTAGGCAGTGGTTCGGGGTCCAGGGCCTATGTGCAAGCGGCGCATCACTCTCAGGGTGCATCATCTGAGGCAAGTCAGGGCTGTGTTAAAGCGTGCGGAGGAAGCGGAAGAGAGGAGGAGGTATTCCTAGAAACCACGTTACCGACGTCCGCTGCTTTGGAAAGAATGGTGTGGCGCGATTTTGAGCGGAGGAGGAATGATGATGAAGATCATTTTACTAGTGCCCCTCGACCCCAGAGGCTTGGGAAATCAAGGCTCCATCTCTCACATGAGTGCATGGTATGCTCCATTTCCTCCAACATGATCATTCGCATTAAGGCATCAAAATGAAGCAACAATTTACTAGGGTGGCCACCCTCCTGGATCCCCGGTCTACAAAACAAAACTCAGCACTTTCCTTCCACCCACCCAAATAGAGAGTAAAATGCAGGAAATGCAGACCTGCTGATTGATCAACTGGAAGAACATCTGTTTTTTCGTCTGCTGTCACGTTCCTTCAAATGTCACGGTGGAACAACTTCAGCGACTTGACAGCAGATAAGTGCCGAAGTAGCCGCAGTGGGCAGCAGCAGGCAATGTGGCAGAAGCCTAATGGGTGACCTCTGGCAATCTTTATTTACCACCTCACCAACGCATGTTAATGCAGGGCAAAAGTCCTA
The DNA here is from genome assembly GCA_025379985.1 of Phyllomedusa bahiana. Classification (NCBI taxonomy): domain Eukaryota; kingdom Metazoa; phylum Chordata; class Amphibia; order Anura; family Hylidae; genus Phyllomedusa; species Phyllomedusa bahiana. The sequence goes on from JAODAL010000684.1 coordinate 271,135, forward strand.
CACACTATAACCAGCTTAAGATAATGGTGCACGACTATCTGCGTCTCAACCCCGTGTTTTTTTGGCATGTGTTCGGACCCAATAGACTTCTGAGGTATCCAAAATGGATGAATGGCCCGAGCTCGTTCCGCCACTGCCATAGATGTGTAGTCCGTGCCCAGCAGCCAGCATCAAATCAGAGCGGACCTTCAGCGACATCTGGAGGAGTCATTACAGACAAACCACCCGGCTTTCCACAGATAAGTTGATCGTTTGACATTCATCAAGATGACTCAGGCATGGATCTCTGAATGATGTTGTGGTCCCAATTGCCGAGGTCAACCGATTAGTTTCCAGTCTACTCCACATTCTCTTGCAAACAGAAAATGGTCCTCTTGAAAAATGTTTTCTTTAAATATTATAATTTCTCTCTGCAATTTTAATCTCAGTTCCAAAAAGATAATTTTGCAGTTTTGCGGTGTGGAGTACTGTAAAAGACACCAAGGTTTCATACAAAACCTTTTCCATTACTCACTTTATCTTTAGAAATTTTTTGCATTGTCAATGGTTTTGAGTCCATGTTGCTGTGAGATACCGCTATAATTATGTTCCTTTGGAACAGAAATGTGGCTTCTAAGTGCATTTTATCCATCACGAATTTTTAATAGTGGCTGAAAGTCATATTTATATATTTTTTGGGGTCTGTTGCTGAGAGATACAGCTATAATCATGTCCTTTGGACAAAAATGGGGCTTTTTAATGTTTGGGCATTTCTCCCTCAAATTTTTTAACAGTGGCTGAGAAGTCATTGTTATAATTTTTTGGTTCATAGCAGCTTTGAAATGCAGCAATACTACAGGTCCTATTCTAAAAAATATGTTTTTTAAATAGACATTTTTGTCGTTCTTCACAATTTGTCAAAAGTGGGCTCAAGGGAGATGTGCTGTGAAAAAAACAGGAATAGATATGACAGCTGTTCTAATGGACACATAAAGCAAAGACTTGTTTTTGTCAAGATCTTTAAAAATAGCTAGCAATCCGGTAGTGAGACACCCCCATTTTAATACAATTAAAAAAAAAGAGATACAAAGACGGTTGTGGTATTCCATCCAAATTTTACAATGGTTTTTCTAGAATTAAACTAGGTGCAGGACAGTCTAGTCAATGTCCATTCAACTAAAAATGGTGCGTTTAAAAGAACTCCTTTTTCCGGCACTTTTTAAATCTGTGGGTCAGACAGGTTTAATGTGTTCATCTGCGGTACAGGACAACGATATAGTTAAATGTCCAGTTTCACTAAAATGGTGATTAAAAGATCCTTTTTTCCAGCAGTTTTTTTTAATCTGGGGTCATGCAGTGATTGAAGGAGTCATGCTGCATTCCAGACATGTAAGTTCAATGTCCCTTTCCAACTAAAATGGTGGTTCAAAGAACTCCTTTTTCCTTGCACTTTTTATCTGTGGTCAGACAGGTTAATGGTCATACCTGTGGTACATCAGGTATCAGTCAATGACCAGTTCACTAAAATGTTGGTTCAAGACTCCTTTTCCCAGCACTTTTAATCTGAGTGTGTTAGACGGTTTAATGTCAAACTGCGGTACAGGACAGTCTGACACTCAATTCGTCCGGAGCGCCATCTTGACGTTGTCCTAGGGTTTCGTTCAGCCTCACATCGCCTCGCTTGAGTTAAACGGATTTGGCCACTCCACTTCAGGCTTGATTTAACCAGGTTTAATCAGCAACAGGTATTAACAAGACAAAAACAGTTAAACAAAACCCTGAGCCGTTCTGCCACTCACTACACATTTATATAGAGCACACCTGCTCTACCATGGCCCTCGCCTACGCGCCGAGCACCATACACACTTTCCCCACACTGGGGTCAGACTTCTCACCAAGTCTCCTTGTGGGACAAGAGCCTCTCTCTCTCCAGCCCCCGCCACTGCCTACACCCCCCCACTAAAGAACCCTAAAACCCGGGGAAACAACGGCTGAAAAGCCACAACTACTCCTAACCCCAAATTGCCAACCAACTTAAATGAGGCTGACAATACATGCGGCTGGCTCTTTTTCCCACCAAGGCCAGGTATCCTTGGTGGCTATGTTGCATAAGAACTCGGGTATAACTCCACCTAGTAGAAATAGGTAACTACCATTAGTGCCCTGTCACAGCAGATAATGTTAATGTCCAGTTCAACTAAAATGGGGGGTTGAAAACTCCTTTTCCGGACTTTTTAATCTGCGGCATGCAGGTTGGGGCTCATGCTGCTTCCAGGACAGGGATTTTTCCCAATGTCCAGTTCAATAAAATGATGGTTCAAATCATACTGCCTTCTGGCACTTTTTAAATTTGTGGGTGATGCAGGTTTAAGGGTCATGCTGTGGTGCAAGACAGGGATAGTGAAGTCTGTGAATTTTTTTTCTGTGGGCTTTTAATACCAAATGTGTTGCCTAAGATGTAGCACGTATCCATTTGACTGTTGTGGATGTTAATTCCAGCTTCTTCAGCCCTGTTTTGGTGTAAGAATGAAGGTGTTGTTCCTCTCCCATAGACTTTATCGACGATCGGAAATCGTTTTGATAATTGCCGATATCGACTATCGACCCGATGACGATAGTCAACGTAATCGCTCATCACTACTGGAGACATGCTTGGCTAGTCCTGCACTTTTAACCTCATTTTCTTTAGCAGAGGTTGTCTTGAAAGTGTGTTTGGGGTCATAATCATATTGGAATACTGCCTTGTGGCCCAGTTTCCAGGGGGAGGTGATCATGCTCTGCTTCAGTATGTCACAGTACATGTAGTCATTAATGGTTCCCTCAATGAACTGTCGCTCTCCAAAAACGGCAGCACCTTGACACTCCCACCACCAAGCTTGACAATAGGCAAGACACACTTGTCTTTGTACTCCTCACCTGGTTGCCGCCACACACGGTTGACACCAACTGATCCAAATAAGTTTATCCTGGACCACAGAACCAGATTTATCAGACCACAGAATATGGTTCCAATAATCCATGACCTTAGTCTGCTTGTCGTCAGCAAACTGTGTACAGGCTTTCTAGTGCATCATCACTGACAGGATGACCCCCCCACTCCTTTAATCTCTGCAGCAATGCTGGCAGCACTCTTTTTGAAAAGACAATCTCTGGATATGATAATGAGCACGTGCACTCAGCTTCTTTGGTCCACCATGCCACGGCCTGTTCTGAGTGGAACCTGTCTTGTTAAACCATTGTATGGTCTTGGTCACTGTGCTGCAGCTCAATTTCAGGGTGTTGTCAATCTTCTTAGAGCCTAGGCCATCTTTATATAGAGCAACAATTCTTTTTTACAGATCCTCAGACAGTTCTTTGCCATGAGATGCCATGTTGAACTTCCAGTGACCAGTATGAGAAAGCGTGAGAGCGATTACATCAAATTTAACACATCTGCTTCCCATTCACACCTGAGACCTTGTAACACTAACAAGTCACAGGACACCATGGAGGGAAAGTGTCAACTTGGGCACAATTTATCCATTTTCACTTTTGTTGTCAGCAGTTTAGACATTGATGACTGTGTGTTGTGTTATTTTGAAGGAACACCAAATTTACACCTGCAGAGTATGGAGATGGATATTGTATGTGGGCTGGTGGGGGTTTTGTGCCATGAATGCTTTTTAGCCCCAGTTGCACCCTGCTGCATAGTTTTTTTTTGCATGTGTTCTTTAAATGTTTTAAAATTTATGGCTGACATGTATGAAACTTGGTGCTGACACGCCGGTTCTAAATCGATATAGAGGAATGAATGCGACAGTATGTACTGTATAAACCGTATGTGGGTTCATAAATCTGGTGTGTGTTATGCCTTGTATAACATAGCATAGCATATCGTTGATACATCTCTTTGGCGCATAGCACATCTTTGGCGCATAGCACATCTTTGGCTCATAGCATAACTTTGGCTCATAGCATATTCTTGGCAAATAGCACATCTTTGGTGCATTCAAACGTGCTTAGCCTGGCGTAACTTTTGGCATACGACTGTTCATACATCTATAGAACAGGGCTACAACAGAGTTTTAGTACAAGATACGCCAAAACATTTCACAACTCCGTTCTTATATGTTGCCCTATGTCTTTTCTGTTTCACATGAATTTCCAACATTTCTTTAGTACAAAATCGAGTGACCATTACTTTCAGCAAAAGATATTTGGTAAGGTGGCAATGCTGGATCTCCAAAACTAGAACTAATAGGGGGAAATGGGTGTCATTTTTAGAATCAGCACCCCAACCATACTCAAAAATGGTTCCAACTTTTAAGGCACCAAAATGAGTATTCTCCAATGTAATCACACCAAAATAGGCAGAGTAAGTTGTGAATATTTTTGTGGATTTGCTGTATATGGGTAAGGGTTCGGTGGATTTGCTGGACCACCGCAAGCGATGATAGTTAAGCCATGCCAGGGAGTGGAGTCTAAGTATCCCCCGGTATTCACCAGAGCCCGCCGCAAAGCGGGATGTACTTGCTGCAGCGTGAGGCTACCAGGTCGCTACCCCTGATGTGACTTGCTTGCGATGGCGGCCGGGGTACTGCGAGGTACAGAATCAAACTACTTTATCAAATTACATACAGAGAGACATGATACCCCGCGGCCTCCGCATAAAAAAAGTTCTCACGACCGTCTTCTCTAGTGAATTCACGTCTGAATGGCATGAAATCCTCAGTTCATGTTCATTAAAACTGATGGCACTCATTGTGAAACATGAAGAGGTTAAGTTACCACAAATTTCTGCTGACATCTTGAAGTCAAGAGAAGAACTCAAGGCCCTCATGGACTCCACTCAATTTGAGAATGCCATGAAACAGATAGATACTAATGTCGACAAAATTGAAAGTTCAATAATGGAAATTAAGACAAGTAAATTTCAGAGGGACCTTCGGGACTATGAACAGGATGCTGTATATGAATGGGGCAGACGTAGATTTGATTCCTCCACCCCTAAGTCCATCTTGAAACGCCGATCCCAGAATCAAAGAAGAGTCAGTTTTGGCTCCATTGATTCGGGGTCAAATACTGACACAAATATTGATTCAGCGGATGAGTTGCCTACCAGTGCCACAGCTCAGAAATAATACCGAAAACCCAATAATAAAAGTAAACGGGGTCCAAAAAACTAGGAAGGCTGAAAAGGGGAGGAAGTAAAAACCGAAAAAGGCAAAATGAAAACTCGTCAAGCCCAATAACTCCAACACAGGACATATGCGCACAGGAAGATTTGGATGTCCTTAATTTGTCTTCGTCTCCTTTGGACACAGCCCAAATGAAAATTCTCTCATTGGGCCTTCATTTTTGTCTGCAGACTGATTTTGACCTATTTTCTTCTCTTAAAAGTATTAATAAATTTGTTAGATCTCTTACATTAAGACGGCATTTCTGGTCCCCTGAACAGAACATTGGGGGAGGAGCTGTAGAAACTAATCCGGGTATAGATAGTGAAAGGGAGGTACTGAGTATGATGACCGCTCAAGAACAGGTGGCAATTATGACACTCCATGAGTTACATGGTCTCTCTTCTGATACCGCCCCTCATGCTCCAGATTTATCCGTACAATCTTCTGCATTTAGAGTTTCTAATCGGGGGTTCTATCCTATCAATTCCCGAACCCAGAGCATGGAACGATTTCAAACAATGATTGAGAGAGACCTTAGGTCTCTGGCCACCACCGTGCCCTCCAGCCACAAATTTGCTAACCTTACCAAAGGCGAGGAAAATGCTGTAGAACGTCTAAGGGATAATCCTGATTTGATTATTAGAATGGCTGACAAAGGGGGCATAGTGATGGTCATGGACAGGGCAAAATACAATGAAACTATGTATTCCATGCTCTCAGATACTGCCACGTATCACAAACTTGCTAAAAAGCCAACACCAGCTTTCAAAACTGAATTAAATTCTCTCCTAATGGAAGGTCTGGCCTTGGGGGCCCTTTCTTTAAAACAGAAGGAGTTCATTCTGGTTGAATCTCCAATTATGCCCATTATTTCCGGGTTGCCGAAAATCCACAAAAATACCGAAAATCCTCCCATGCGACCGATTGTTTCGGGCATTGGTTCCCTTCTGGAAAAACTCTGCCAGTGGTTAGATAGTTTACTACAACCACTGGTGACAATTGTTCCCAGCCATCTACAAGACACACGTGACGTCCTGTGCCAATTACATAATACTGTATGGGAATCTGACATAGTGTGGCTCACCTGCGACGTTGAGTCGCTTTACACCTGTATTCCACACCGTGTAGCCCTCCATGCCCTTAAATTCCATCTTATTACTTACAGTAATTATTCGTCAGAATTATCAGAATTCATAATCATGGTGACGGATTTCCTTATGACACACAATTTTTTTTTTATTCGAGTCTGCTATTTATCTCCAAGTAAAGGGGGTGTCGATGGGGGCAAAGTTCTCGCCTTCCTTGGCCAACCTGGTCATGGCGTGGTGGGAGTTTACCTACGTCTACACCCCTGATAATCCTTTTCTTGCCGAATTGCGTTGGTATGGCAGGTACATCAACGATCTCCTATTTATCTGGGGGGGGGGGGGGCGATGTATCTGTCATACCTTCGTTTCTTTTTTATCTCAACAATAATTTCTGCAATCTACGATTTATTCCACAGATTGGTGAGAACAGCATTAAATTTTTAGATCTGGTACTTACGGGCAGGACAGGTCAGAACATTATCACTAAGACTCACCGTAAAGTAACGGCAGGAAATACCATACTACATTATCGAAGTTATCATCCAAAACACACACATAGGTCTATTCCTGTCGGGGAAATGATCCGATCCATGCGTAATTGTAGTTCTTCTAGTGATTTTGAGATAGAACGGGATGCTATTTGCGGAAGGCTCACCAGAAGGGGTTATCCATCTTGGACCCTCAACTGGGCCTCTAATATTGTTAAAAACAAAGCCAGGAGCCATTTGCTTTTTCATAGAAAGCAAAAGAGAGTTAATAACAATAACAACATTTTGGTATTGGATTACAATACCCAATTTAAAAAAATAAAAAATATAGTTTTCAAACATTTACCTATATTACGGGATGATTCCATCTTAGACGAAATTCTTGCAGACGGACTCCAGGTGGTTTTCCGAAAACCTCGAACGTTGGAATCAAATTATCGTTAACTCGGGCACTTTATTAAATTAAAAGTAATGGTTTTAAATTAGAGGGGTTCTACAGGTGCGGTTCGCCCCTGTAGGGTCTGCGTCTTTGTTAATAGTGGTAAATTTTTTTATAACAAAAACAAATCTATCTATCCGTAACTATTTTAATTGCAACTCTACCATGTTGTTATATGGCCATTTGCACGGATTGCAATCTCCAATAGGGGTTTAACCACAAGGGGGTTTGAAGACTCGCATTCTCGAGCCCCAATCATCCCCAAATCGGCGATTCGGAACGGGTCCCACCTTTCTATGCACTTAGGGAGGTACTGGAGGAACATAACAAATTAAAAATCGGGTATAGACGGGGTCAGTAAAAAAAAAGCGTGGTGGGGTTAAATATATGCTACACGATAAGGAGGCTATTGGATTTTTTTTTTAATTTCCCGGTGCCCCTGCGGGATTAAATTCCAAAAAAGAGTAGATGTTTCATTATTAAGTTCCCTAACGATAGTGGCGACATTTTACTGATCCCTGCACTGCCTATTCTGTATATGACTCTTGGTTTGATATAGGATGGTATACAGCCTTATGAATATTCTGGTATCACCTGTCAATACAGTATTACCACTCCAATTTAACACCTGAATGTTTTTGTCCCATTTGAATATATGTATGATGTTGCTTTTTCTCTTGCATTTGAGTTTACCCTAGGTTTTATTTGTTGTTGATTTTATGTTACTCACGCTGCTTCCGTCCGTTCTCTCTCCTCCGTTTACTTACTATTCGTCACCGCGGCGCCCTCTCTTTCCTTTTGCGGGTGCCGGATTTCTGTGTGACGGGTCCGGGTGGCGTCATTTGCCGTCATGACAACGGGTACGTCACTTCGTGGATACCTCTTGGTTGTGTTCGGTCTGTTGCCCGGCTTGCCGCCCACGTGTTTTCCGGTGGCGTTCCGGAACCCCAAACGTGCTCCGGGGGGAGGAAGGGGGCGCAAGCAGGTGAGCTTATTTGGATGTATTTTTTTAAGGGTATATAAAGGGTCTTTTTTGACACTGTATATATGCCATGACTAAGGGTGATTCTTCACCCGAAACGCATCGGCGTCTTTAAGGGTTTCCTGTTTGTGCTGCCATCGGGTTGCTTGTTACTTTTTATGGACTCGAATAAAGAAGTTTTGTACATCTTTTTTTGGCACCGGATCATCCCTTTCCACGATCTTTTGCACAAAAACGGGTTTTCCCTGGGCCGGGATCGTGCGGGGCCCCCCAAAGGGTTTGGTGAGCTGGTTCATTTCTTCTTTTGTTGCTCCTCACAAAATCGGAATCCAGAGGCGTAAACGGGCAGGCGGAAGGGCAGGGGAGGGGCAGAGGTTCGGGTCAGAGACGGGCAGACGGTCGGGAAAGGCGGAAACAGGCAAGGTCAGGAAACGTAGCGGAACGGGCTGGTACAGGGTAAACGACAGGACTTTTCCCCACTCAAACAAAGCAAACGCACACCCAAAAATCTGGCAGAAGTGTGGGGGGGTACCTTTATAGGACCAGCAGCCCGGGAATTTACCAATTACCGGCGTACTGGCCCTTTAAATCCGACCAGCTCGGCGCGCACCCCGGGGGCGATTAGCGGGCGGGGCCGGGGGCAGGCAGGAGCAGAATACACCGGAGCGTAAAGGGGAAGTGGCTCAGCGCCCGGGTCAATGGCAGGGGATGGTCGCGGGTAGCCGGGACCCACGCCGGACCCCCTGCGGGCCCCCGCTTTACCCCCCCCCCCCCTTTTGGTCTCCCCCTCTTTTTTTTTGGGAAATTAGAGAGGAGGGCAGGCGACGATTTGGCCCGGGGTTTCCCCCCCAACGCTCCTCGGGCCGAACCCCTTCCCAAACTATAAGAAAAAACCGATCCCCCACTGTCTTTTCTGCCAGCACCTCCTTGACCCCAAAATTTTTTCAGCGTTGGCCAAGGAGAAAGGGGAGACAGATCCCCGGGGGAAAACGATTTGCACCACCGGGTTTGGGGGGGGAAAAAACATGAAAGGGTTCGGGATTAAGCTGAGTGGGAAACAAAAGAGCTTGTAGGCACCGTGGGGTTTTGTTGCCCAAGTACCACAAAAAGGACCCAAAAACTTAGGGCCTAACTTTTAAAGGGGACCCTTTAAGCGAATGTACTTGGGAGATAACCAAAACCCCATCCCCCCGGTTAAATAGGGCGGGGGTCTTGGTACCTGTCCCTGGGCCTTGGTGGAGCGGGAGGCCCGAAAAAGGGGCCCGTTTTGTGATTGCCAAAGTGCCTTATGTCCTTTTTTTGGGGCATAAACGGCGGGAGTGATCGGTAGCCAGAGGGAGAGGCGGGGGGGGGGATGTACCCCAAATACAAAAAAAGGGAAGGCTCCAGCAGACTTGAGTCTAAGGAAATTTAAAGGGGAAAATTCTGCCCAGGGAGGAGATCGACCATTTTCCTGGGGGCGGACACAAAATGACGTAAATAGGTACCTAAAACTTGGTTTGCCCCTCTCACCTCCCCTTTGGTTTGAGGGTGATATCAACGAGAAGCCCCAGCTGAACCTGCAACTGAGCACACAGAGCCCCAATTTTTTTGACACAACTGGACCCCCCTATTGAAAAAAATATGCAAGGGGGCCTTGTAGCCGAAAAATGTGGTGGAAAAGTGTGGGCCAGCTGGGGGGAAAGGGGGAACCCGGGCAGGGGAAAAAAAGTGAGCCATCTTTGAAAACTATCAGTCACCCACCCAGATACCGGTTTTTTAGAGGAGGCCCCGGGAGGTCGTAACAAAAACCAGGAATATGGACAAGGTTTTCAGGCCCCGGGAGGGCGAGAAGCCCCGGGGTTGAGAGAGGGACTTTGTTAGGGCACAGGGGTAAGGCCAGAAAAAGTCTCTAACGTCCTGACGAGAGTGGGCCACCAATAGTGCGGAGATAAATTAAAAGGAGGGGGGTGGCCCGCTCCCGTCCACGGGAGTGCCGTGAGGAGCCTTGGGAGGAAAAAATGTGCTTCAGAGGCGGTCAAGGCCCACAGTGCCCGAGGATCTAGAGAGGGCTCCGCCCGACTTTTTTTGGCAGGCCGAAAGTGAAGGAGAAGTTAAAGGGGCAAAGAAGAGCGACCACGGCTTCCCGAGGTTTCAAACGCGAAAGGGAATATTTTTTGAGGGGTCTCAAGGGGGTGGGGAGCCCCCTCGCAGGTGTCGCCATTCTTCCAGGGCAACTTTATGGTAGTTCACGATCACCCTTGTGTAGTTATTTCAGCAGGATGAAAAGGGTTGGAAAAGAAGCCACAAACGCAAATTCCCGAGGAGGGGTTTTTAAAAAGGGCAACGCCCGGGACCCACTGAGGAAGCTTCATTCTACAACAAATGGGCGTGTGGGGCCGGGCGGACGAACGGAGCGAAACGAATGTGTTTCAGACGATTAAAGGGGTTCCTGGGCTTCGGGAGGCAGGATTTTGGTTAGCCCTTTTTCTTGGGGGAGAGCTAACAGTGGGGCCCCAGCTGGAGAAAAATTTCGGGGTGAAAAGCCTGTAATGTTCGCGAACCCCAAAAAAGCGCTGATGGACCGGGCACCCACCGGTCGGGGCCACTGCAGGACCGCTAAAAGCTTGGAGGGATCCTCTGGAGGGCCTTGTTCCCAAAAATGTACCCTAAGAAAGGGGAGGAGGTGGTTTTTAAACAGGCATTTTTCCCCTTTGGCAAAAAATGGTGGGTGCGGAGACGTCTGAGCCCTGGGGGACATGGGGGCGGTGAGTCTCTAGGTTGGAGAGAAAATAAAATGTCGTCCAGATAGACAAAAGACAAGCGTAGAGAAGGTCGCGGAAAATCTCGTTTCAAAGTTCTGGAACACCCCCGAAGCTTGCAAAAGGGCCAATCATGAGAGATATTGAAGTGGCCCCATGGGGGTATTAAAAGGCCGGACTGGAAAGGGGGGAAGGTGGTTAGCGCCGGACCTCGGATGGCAGGGGGATGACAATATGTCTTGTTTCTTTATAAATTTTGGGTAATGCTCCTTAATTGCGTTCTGGCGTCTTTTCAGCCCAAGAACTGGTGCAGCCTTTTCGATTAAATTTTTTTGAGGGATTCCAAAGAGGCGCATTACAAAACACCCGCGGACTTTTTAAGTGCCCAAAACGGGGGGGCGTCTGGAGGCTCGAACTACAACTGTGAAGCTCAATGATGCTTTAGGTAGGCACTTTAAAAGTGTTTACCTGAGCCGAATTGTACTTCGTAAACTTGGGAAAAATCTAAATCCTAAAACTCAAAAATGACCCTCAGAGAACAGGTTCACAGTTTGAGGCGATTCCGCTATAATGCGGCAAAAAAAAATGGCACCTGGGCGCCAAAAATCATACATGTTACCCTTTGTATCCAAACAGCAATATTCCTTACTGGTAAATAAACATTAGAGAATAGTAAATCAGCAGTTAATGTGGTTTATTGTTTTTTTTTTTTTTAGCAATCTTCTTGTAAGTGCAGCCATGGTAACCTGATATGTAGTTGCTTGTACTCTTAGGCATTTTTCACAGGCTTAAAAGGGGCCCTTTTTTCGGTCCGAAATTTACGCGCCGAAGTGCGCAATTTCGGGCTGAAAACGGCCCCAGTCATTATGGTAATCCACTTTTATAGAGAACTATGGGTTACGTTCCTTCCCTGCTCGGCGAATCCGCCGGGTGGGGGGAGATTAGGGACATGTGAATTTCCGCGGGGTATACTTTTTTTCCCCCGCTCCTGCCCCCCCCCCGCCACAGGTAATTGCGGGGGGTAATTAAATCCCCGGGTTAAACCGTGTGAACATAGCCCTTTGGGCAAAATGTAAGAAAGGGGGTGTGCCCGTTATCGGGTTTCAAAAAGTTTAGTAAACCTGTTCTAAGATTATGTATGTACGTTGATTCCAAAAAAATTTGGAGCAATAAGCACATGTTGGGGATTTCTTGGTTTTGACATCGGGCGATATCGATAGGGCCACCATCGAAAGGGTTTTTGATAGTCGATAGTCGATCATCTCGAGACCCCTTAAAGTCTTGGAGACAACAACACCTTTATTCTTTCACCCAAACGGGCTGGAGAAGCTGGAATTAAAAAGCCACAACAGTCAAAGGATATGCTACATCTTAGGCAAACACTTTGGGATAAAAGCCAGAAAAAAAGTCACAACCATTCACTTCCCTGTTTGTACCACGATGACCCCCTTAAACCCCTCACCCACAAAAATTAAAAAATGCCAGAAGGGAGTATTATTTGAACCTATTTTACTTGAACTGGACATTGAAAATCCTGTCCTGGAAGAGCATGACCCTAAAAAATGAGCCCAAATTAAAATTTCCCGGGGAAAGTTTCTTTGAAAAACCTTTTAGTTGAATGGACATTGAAAACCGTCCTGGACCGCAGCAGCCTTAAACCTGTTGACCCCAGATTAAAAAGTGCGGAAAAAAAAGTCTTTC